>JAMKCH010059615.1:0-73584 GCA_023653785.1 Ophioderma brevispina | reverse complement strand
CCTAGTTGGGACCGCCTGTGTACATATTTTTTTTTTTTTTTTTTTTTCATTTATACTCTGTGTGTCTGTGGAAAATGACCAATTTGCCAAACTTGTTAACTTTGACGTCATTGTGACACCATACTAGGTTAGTGGAAGCAATAGAAAAGGGGTCTTTTTCTTATTCATGTCCAAACACAGTGATTCTCAATATGATCCAGCCAGAGAATGGGTACAACGTCTGGCGGCTTCCCTGAATTCCGCAAGTTCCTTGTTTGGCATTGTTGGCTCCACAAGGGCAGACCAAGAGATTTCCATAGTCTGTGGTGCTGTTCCAAACCACTGAGTGTCTTAAGATGCTTCCAGGGATACCCCAATTCTGCAAGGAAATTTAAGATCGGCCAGTTCTGGTTCTCAATCGTTGAGGCATCCGCTCGGTGGGAGTGCTCACCAAGGTGCAATACCAATAGATGTTACTTGGTGCAGCAAGTCTTTTCTTTCCACAATCGACTTTATACACCTTAGAGGACTGAGTCAAGAGTTGGACTTGTTTAAGAAAACGGTGGAACCAATGCTATCAACTGGTACCAACATTGAAATCACTATATTGCTTTATTAATTAGAGAATAAAAGATAGGATTTGTTGTTTTGCCTATCTAATATCGTGTCATATTGGATGGCAGTCCAATATTTTTGAGTAGTGGATGCCGGCGCAGCTGGGAATCACTACGTCTTTTATTTCATTCTAGTTTTGTTTGTGTTAATCACCAAAACATATATTTTAAATAACCCGTTATAGTGCGTGTGCACTGCTTAACCTTATACACGCGCGCGCGTAAACACTGAGCGGGACAACGCACTATCTAAATATTGTCTCATATAAAGATAAGGCAACAACCAATGATATTGCAAATTGCATGGTTGCTTACTAACCCCGCCCATGAATAAGAAGATGAAATAGAAAACGATGGACCAATGCTATAAACTGGTACCAACATCGTGAAATCATCTAGTGCTTAGAGAAAAAGATACAAGCTGATATTTTTTGTTTTGGCCATTTCTTGTGGTGTCATAATGACTGGGCATCCAATATTTGTGAGTGGTGGATGCCGGCGTATCTGAATGTATTTCAAGTATTTGATTTGTTTGCCAAGAAATGCTCAGACGTTCTCTCGGTTCGAAAGGCTTAATGTAATTTCTAATTTGCAGTGTACCATTGTATCACATGCTATTTGTATGATTACCAGAGGGAGATGCTGTACTAGAGAGTTGAAGCAGAAGAAAAAGGAGAAACCGAGCACCTAATGAGGCAATAACAAAGAAGAGGCTGGTCTTCTAGACCAGAATAGAGGTGAGACTATCTATTCCATCATGTAACAAGGGAATAATTAAACTGGAATAAGATTGGCTTGTTAGATACGATGGCAAGTAGCAGTTATGACATCAATGAAAGTTTGTGATATAACAGACAAGTTGAGATATAAAGTCAAGTAAGATATAACGTCAAGGTTAGGATATAACAGTCAAGTTAGGATATAACAGTCAAGTTATGATATAATCAGTCGAGTTATGATATAACAGTCGAGTTATGATATAGCAGAAGAGGTATGATATAGCAGTCAAGTTATGATATAGCAGTCAAGTTATGATATACCAGCGAGTATGTTACAGAAATTTTCTGATATACAGGGCAAATTATGATTACAGACAAGTTCTGATATAGAAGGCAAGTATACAACGGGGCAGGTTGTGATACAACATGCAAATTGTAATGCCAACAAACAAGTGATTATGACGGGCAATGTGTGATATAACAGGCAAGTTGTGATATAACAGGCAAGTTGTGATACAACAGGCAAGTTGTGATATAAAAGGCATGATATAAAAAGGGCATGTTCCTAGCAGTTGATTGGCAGTGTGGTCTTGAGGTATCTGTATTCCTTCAATTGTTTATCGCTACTGTTGCAAATTGTGAACAATTAATAGATACTTGTGCATTGCGTAGCAGTTATATACCTCCATTCATACATACTTTCAACCTCTATCTTCTGAATAACAAGACCAAATTGATGTACCTCCAAGGCTAATGTAATCCAAAGCCATACATGCCACTAAAAATTAATGTACTTAAAGGCCCTAAGGTTTCATCCCCACAACTCATTCCATTATACTTGAGGTTTAATATGCCTGAAACCTTCTCATGAAACTTAAACCATATATTTTGCAGCTGAATCAAATTCTCTATTGACTTGGATTAGCCCAAATACATTTCTCCTGCATGCAGATAAACCCTCATTTAGGGCGAGTATGCAGATATTGAAAACTACAAATTCAAACTTTGAAATGAGTGAATTTGGGAAACTTTGAAATTATGCACTTTAGGATGAAAAACGGTTCTTGACTCAAATGATTGACATTCCAAAATTGGGAGTTTTTGTTGGGGGACTAATAGTACCAGCAATTCCAGACCTTTGTTTTTTCCTGAGACCGTATTTTAATGCAGATAATATGCATGCATGATCCAACAAACTAAGTGGCTGCATGTTTGCTCTCAGAACTGACTCCTCAAATGCCAGAGAAAGTACACGTAAATCACATCCAACTACCTGAACATTTTTGAAATTTGGGTGCTAATGCGATTCCAGTTTTTGAGAAAATTTTGTTACCCTGTTCATTTGGGAACTCCCTGAGCTACCCCCTCAGTGACACTGGTCCATCCAAAATTCCAAACTTTTAAATCAAGAGTATTTCTATGCACTTAAGAGCATTTCCACAAATCCGAAATCTTATTTTCATATGATCTGAATCATCATAATCCTGATTACCGAATCTTATTTTAAGCCCTCATATTAAGGGGTTTGGACGTGTGTGTGACCGTTGTACGCTCCAGCTAGCACCCATTCGGCGGCACAAAAGAAAAGAATTTGCAATTTTGAGGTGCAAAGTTCCACGCGCAGATACTGTTGATCTATGTGCATTTTGGTTGTGTTTATTCGCGCAAAGAATTAAAACAAAATCAGATCACGTCAATCGCGAGGCCTCTACGCCCGCTTGACAGGTACGCATCCTCTACGCATGCATTCACTGCTGTGCTGGCATACCGAATGTGCCGCAACCTTTCTTGCGGCCAACGAGGCGCCCAAATTGTTAAAAAAAGACTAATTTGAGTGTTTTGTTGTAGGGCATTTTATGAAAAAATAAGTGGTGACCCCCATTTTTTATTAAATTTAGGAGGAATGACATCGGACGCCTCAACATATTAAAAATTACCCGTGGCGTAACAAGACCTTTACAAATGGGGGGGCTGAAAGGGGGCCAAAGACCTTTTGTTTTTTTTTTTGAGGGGAAAAATTTGGGTCATTCTCCATAGACACTGTACAAAAGGCAGTTCATTTGGGGGGGCGGAAGGGGGGCAAGGGGTTTGTTTGGGGGGCCTCCGTCCCCCCTGCCCCCGCTGGTTACGCCACAGAACAACTTAACCAATTTTATTGAGAAGTTTTATTTTGTAGGCGATCCAAACGTCAAATTTTGACTTTTCCCCTAGACTTGCGTGGTTTACAAAGTGACAACATCGGTGACCCTCATTTTATTTCAGATTCTAATCAGCACCGTTGTAAATACCATGTGAATTCTGGAAAATTTATTGAGTAGTTCACTAACACGTCAACCCCCTTTTTAAAAGTATAGCCCTTATTTAATGCTAATCCTCTACACACTGCTCTTGGATCGTTATTACATATCTTCAATTTGAACTTGGCACGGTATTACTATAAACCACCCTATTGGCAATGAAGCCACATATGTTGAATGGATTTCATGATTTTGTTCTTTGAGCAAATAACAACTATTGAAGAGGATTGCTGACATACTTGAACCAGAATCCAAGGTAGGTGTTGCATGCGGCAATGCTGTAGAGCACAATAATTTCAACATACTTGAAGAATTAGAATTTTTGTGTAATGAAATTTTCATGAATTTACACAATTCCTTGAATTAGGGGCTTCACCATATGCTTTTTATGCTTACACATAGCTTTAAGAGGTGATAGCTAACTTTGTCTTCTTTTGCTCATGCTATTACACTGCAAGCTGCCGTCCAATCGGATTACTCTAGCACATCCGTTTTCTGAAATTTAAAGCCCACTTTAAACTTTCTCAATGCATAGATCATCAGTTTCTTACTTTACATTATTTCATTAATGAATGTGTGCTTGTTAAATATCTCTCACGTGATTTGAAATTTCCACTATTTGACATGTGCAAGATTAATCTACATCCGTAAAATTTAGTAACACCAAGCCATAAATAATTACTCCAAGCCGTATAGTCGTGGCTTGTGATATTGCACATGCGCGTAATGCAGCGAGAGGTATTATATATGGACGTAAATAGTACTTGCGGTTCTGATCCTCGCTGTGTCTAAGGCAAACTGCATGAGCATTGAGAGATGAAAATTAGGGAAATTTATCAAGAAGTATATAAAACAATAAAATTTTTTTTATTGGTTTTGTTTTTTTTTAGGGTAGGATCATCGGATAAAAGGGTCTCCAGAAAAATGACCATAAACTCAATCCCTGAATCAATTTAGGTCAGACTGACTATGGTAAGGATGGAACTTCTCACAAGTTATTTTTTTTTGCAGTTGCAAGACGACATGATTGTTTTGGTGTTTTTATTTTTTTTAATCTGTAATATTTACAATAAATAATTGTTCCCAGTCTAAATGGAAGGTGTTCTTTTAACAATTACTGTGCTCAAGAGGCGAGATCTCGATCAAACATGTGGCAGGTATTAAAAATGCGCAGGTTTGTGCATTAGAGGGTTTAAGCTGGAAACTTTGGGGATGTGTGTATAACAAAATACCTAAATCTAACGATGGATTTTTTAAAAGTGTTTAATTCTTTAGAAAAAAATATTTTAGGGAAAAATAATTTAGGGAAAATTAAAAACACCTATTATTTCAAATAGAAACACTAAATCTGCAAAATCTAACGTGAGAATTTTGTAAATTTGATTTCCTTTCATATGACACCTTATTCATCACCAAGGGAGTTGTTGTTTCTTCTAGGAAAAATTATGAAAAGTGGATACTTCAGTATTTCTAGAAATACTTCAACAAAAGTGTTGTTGCAACCACCTGTTCTTTGTTTTTGATGACACACAGAAAAATAAAAAATTGAATGGATTTTTGATATTTCTTTAACCATTAAAAACAAACACCAATCTTATAACTCATTAATTACTTGAGAAATAATTGAAATAAAATGTGTAGTTTTTCACAAAATTGCCCCATTTTCTATACTGCCAAAATCAGCCCCTGTACAAAGTCTATGGGAATTTGAAAACGCATTAGGTGACATCTCTAAAACGCCTTTTTGGAAAAAATTCAAATTTGGCACACGTTTCTTTCACCAATACCAACATTTCATGAGAATTTCAACAAGATCTGGGCACAAAGCAGTAGCCGATAATCCTACCTTAAAACTATGGGCAATTGGTGACATCAAGTAGGCCTAGGCCTACTTTTTTCCTGAGTGGCAAACCTCAGGAAAATGGTAGTCCTATTTGATGTCCCCTTGGGCTCTGTTTTAACCAGAGCCTCTCATGGCTGTATTGTATATTATGAAAAGGCACAAACTTTATGTATCCCACTAATTAAATGTGATATGATCAATCAAATAAGACATTTCTTGAGAAAAATCCAAATTCATACCATTTTCTGGGCTTTGTTTTACTGAAACCCTATCTCAGCTTATGGTTCTAGAGATACGATAATTTTAGTGTTGCTCATAACAATCAAATACAAGGGAGAGTGAATAAATTGGCTCAATCTTGGATGCAAATGTGTACTAATTGCAGATGTTGGAAGTTACTGAAACATAAGTGTCTGAAATGGCCTGTGCATGTCAAATCACACGGTATTCTCATGAAAAACTCTCTTTAGGACAAAGAAATAATTCTTGAAAATTTGAAGTATGTGAAAGTATGTTGCTTTACAGTTTGGTCAGGACCAAAGCTACAATCTTGGAAATAATTATTTGAACACTTTGAGTGAGTGAATTTTGGAAAACTGTTCCGCCCGTCTCCCCCAAGCAATGTTGAATGAGTTATCATCATCAGCGGTCTTGCCAATCCCCCACCATTGATTGATGGGGTTGGGGAAGCGTACTCTAAGTTGGAAGTGGAAGGTTGGGGCTTTCAAATGAGTGATGACAGAGGCTTGTAGTTTCTTAACTCTGATCCGGGTTAGCAATGGTGCAGTACTTTCTTCCAAGATTGTAGATGAAATGGCCTCTAGGAATATGCGTTATGCCTAAGTCTCCTCTGTTGAGTGGTATTAGCTTTAAGCCTGTTGGAAAACCTAAGTATTAATGAAGTCCTATAAACATGTTTTTGTCATTGTCAGAAGGCTGACTACCCTCCACCCCTCTAACAATATCGATAGACCAAATAATGTCTATATATGTTACTAACATCTAGTGACAGGGTGCAACAATTCACTTTCCAGACTTGTGATTTACTAGCAGTTAGGGAATGAAGTTGTAATCATATCAAAAAAAGTGCAGTTGTCATGGAATATTAAAGGTGCAACGAGAGATTTCACATATCAGGTGTCCCTAGAAAAATTGAAAGTATTGATTTTTGCCCTGATGTAAAGCTTTCCATCAAAAATAATCCACCTGAAAGGATTAAGCTGAGAAATGTTTCTTTGGTACAGAAATTTTGACATTTCTAATTTCGTATAGGAGCAAATATGAAATTCAGCCCATGTTTTATATTGAAATATAAGCAAATCAGAATTGCCTTTTTTCTCCCTTTTAAGGCATTTCTGTAGCCAAATACAAGGTAAGAAATCTATTGATTGTCTAGTCTATATGAAATTGCTATTCTGACACAATATTGGGTGCCTCAAAAATCTCTTGTTGCACCTTTAAGTTAATGACTTATAGGATTTCAACTTATCCCTTAACTTGCTGTAAATCGAGTAAGTGAATTTTCGTACCCTGCCTGGTGAAATGAGTTATGTTTACAGAAATTCATTGATCTTGGGTGTGTTGATTAGCACTGTTCCAAGACATCTAATGAGAAGCTACTGAGTAGTCAATTAGATTTATTCCTGGACAATGTATTTCCTGGACGATCTACGCTATTGTTCCTATTGTTCCCTTAATGGGCAATTATCTTTAATCCAAGTCCTTAACACACAATGGGTGATTGAGATCAGCTTCGCTCCCTACCTGGATCTAATTAAACAGGATAACCGAGCAGAGTTTTTGTATAGGCCTACATACGTAAATTTTAAAGTAGCACTGTTTTTGATAGTTTGTTTTCCTATGTTTTTTTAAATTTCACAAGGAACATTATTAAAGCATGTAATAAAGGGCAGAATTTTGAAATTTAATCTTGAACTTTGGGATACCTTTCGTTATTTCTTTCTTTACTCCTTTATTTATTTCTCTATTTCTTTCTTTATTTCTGTAACACTAATGAGTGGCTGTGTCCTTGCCAAAATGAAAGCAGCAACCTCTATGTTGAACACCGAGAAATAATGTCTTGAAAACTCTTATCAAGGCAGCCTCAAAGTCGCTCACTAGGGCCTATAGTCCGTAGAAAATGAAATCTTTAATGAAGAAACCCTTGTCTCGTGAAGTTTAACCTCTTGGTACTCCATATTGACGGCCGCAAAAAACAGTAGAAACATATAGTTGGAACTTGAAGAAATAATTTAGTTTTATACTGTGAGCGATTCCTGTGTGAGCACGGTCAACATGTTAAAGTTACAAGTAAAGTTATCGCTGAAGAGTAACACTGAGTGACGGGTGATTGATTATTGATAAAGCTCGCCGACATGAATAGGGATTAATCGTAGATCGTCCAGGAAATAGATCGTCTTATAGATTAACTGCACTGGATGCATGCATTGTAAGGTCATTCCATGTCAAATCACCCACCCCGTTCAAAATAGCTCATATTTGGTGGAGATCTACTTAGATGCAAAATATGATCTTCTCATTAAAACATGTAGTAAACTTGCACATGGTTAATTAAAAAAAAACAAAGACAAGTACCAACTGACCAGCAAGGGCATATTAGGCAGATCTGAAAGATAGAAAGTGTTTACAGCTATACAGCATAAAATTAAAATGGATTTATTGTACACAACAATAGTTTCTCCATGAGAAAGTGATTTCTATGGTCCCAAATCATTGTGTGTATTTTGCCTTGTGTTTTTAACCCCATTTTGGATGTTGTGTAGAATAGTTTTTAATCCAAATGGTTAACTAAGTACTAGAATACTGAGTGTGCAGAATGCAGCATTTTGGTTTACTACTCTGTGCTTCAATGGGAAGATAAATATTTATACCCCACCTTTGAGAAGACTTGGTAAATACACAGAAATTGTCTGATTTTTTTATGGTATTGGAAAATGCATATCATTTGAATTCAAAGCTAAAAGGTTTGTTGTTTGATGAAAATAGGTTCCAAATTTTGCAGTCAGTGTAAGCCAATTTTTTGGCATGGGATAATAAACAGATCTTTAGGGTTTTCTGAAATTGTCCTAAAACTTAGGGGTGGGATTTTACTCGAGCATGGGACTATCCTCGGGTCAGTACGGTAATTTTTTCTTAAGTTCTCAAGATCATGTGGTCTACAAGACAAAATTAAAGGTCAATGTACAAAGTCATCAGCTTTATATTGTTTGCTTCTACATAAATGTAAGATATGTGGTTTGCTCATGCAGTTTCTGATCATCTGATGGAACTTCAAACTTGAAATTCGGCTTTATAGCCAAAATTACCCCATAGACCAAATAGGCGGACCCCAAATGGCGAAAGGGTCAGGTGTACTTAAACCCAGTGGTTATTAACATGAATGATCCTGTATTTCTTAACAAGTATCCAGGGAACTAGGCTATAACGTGTGCTTAAAAAACACACAAGTATTTAGACGAATATAAGAAGAAATTGGGAAATGTATATGATACTTTGTAAATGCCATTTGGCAAAACCATTTTGTCTAATTCTCGTAGGTCTAATGCCTTAGTCCAAACCCAATACAAAGTAACAAGTATATCTGATAACCATTTGACCAATAACAGCTGGGCTAATAACCATGTAGTCTAACACCGTAATCTGTTCTACACCTGCAGAGCTGTTCCCCCAAGATGTTGTGGTGAATATTGGAGCATGCGTGCTAGCTGGTATTCGTTTCAAAAATCCAGACCAGACCAAATCGGGTTACAATTTCAGCGAATATAGCCTTAGCCAGAGAGGCAAGAACCAAAGCCTAGCAGCACGAGTATTTCTCTGGCTACTACTTCAGTTCCACTCCACTATGCTAAAATAATGGGAGCCCTGGGTCAGAAGGACCACAGTTTGGGGGGGGGGGGGGGGGTCCTGACTCAAAGAAATAGTTTGACTAATTATTGTTGATACATTGTAGCATGTAGCAGCCACTTGGTGATTAAATTGTCACAAACTCAGTTCATAGGTGCACCATAAGTGTGTGTCAGATGGGTCAACTTATTTACAAGGGATCAGTCACACAAGTGGTTCAATTAGATGAAAAGAATCTCAATGAATTTGTTCGCGTCGTAAAGAAACTCAGAAAAATAATAGGTGGCATATCTGTGGATGTTCAGAACACGTGTGCAAAGTATGTCAATACAATTAGACTTAATGCAACTGCATAATTTCCTAATTATTCTTTCTTCGATTGGGCTATATAGCCAGTGTGTTTTGTACTAGTACAACTTTAGATTTACTTATCACTACTTCAAGCAGGGTTCATTGTTTCTTCTCCTGGCAAAAAGCACCTTTATCCCATCTCTGAAACCACTTCGGATGAAATTTTAGAGAAAAAGGTATGATTTTTGGAACCGGACTCTCTTTACTCACAAATTGAAAGCAAGGCGATAACCATAATTTTTAAAAGTGGAAGAAGGCCGAGAGGCCGTCGGTTCTTTCACGCAAAAAATAATGGTGACGCCGGTTTCAATTTGTCATCAAGAGAATACCGGTTCCCCCAATCATACTTTTATTCTCATCCTTCTACCCTCTTATAATATAAAGTCATCTTTAACCCCCATTTTTGATCCTTATGGCTTAAATACAACAGAAAAGGAACTGCCACCACCTATTGACAAAAATCAAAACAATCCATTAACTCAAGAATTGTACCAACAACGCGCACTTGGCAGGCGTGCGCTATGTAGCAAACCAATCAAATGGACATTCTATCTGTACTAACCTTAAATCTCTCTTTTTCTCTTCTTAGCTGTCCTCTGATTGGCTAAACAATTCATCAACCCATGCATACCATTACAACATTTGCTGGAGACCATAGAGGTAAAGAAAGACACTACATAATATGCAAAAACTGAATTCAACTACATGTACACACTTCAAGGGAAATGTGAGGGAAGGTGGAGCTGAACAGCCAGAAAGGGAAAAAGGAGGTAGTCGTTTGCTTTGTTACAATTCACATCATAGGCCTCTAAAAATTTAACTTTGTTCACAGATACGTACCATTAAATTTGTAATAGTGCTCTTGCCACCCTAGGCTGAAGTAATGATTATGAACACGTCAATTTTTGATAAGCATGCTTTTTGAATACCAAGTTATTTTTAAAAATCCATTATTGAGTAGCACTGTGGCACAGAACGCTTTTCCTTTGGTACAGAGAACCTATATGTGTACAATGGTTTATTCATGATTGAAGCATGTTTTGCTTTGAATTGTTTTCTGCCTTTGCATCTAACTTATTAAGGAAATTGTCTGTATTTGAATATTTGGAAATTTGGTATCGATGGAAAGTTAAGTAACGTGTTACATATAAACATCAAATAATTTTGTAAATTGTCCACATTTGTTGAGTATTTTGCCCCTTTTAATTTTTTCCGCCCAATCGCTTACTCGAAAACGATTCCGACAAATCCCATCGCGGCAAATGGTGACGTCCAAGTGATGACCATCCATTTACGTCGTTGTGAACATCAAATCGCAGTGTTGCCACTTCAATAACTAATTAAAAACCAACGAAATGAAACAAATAGGTTCATCTGGGAACGTATTTCTAATTTTATATTATTACTTTTCAAACTTATCCATCAATAGACAGTGTCAGCAATAACATTACGAGTCACACATGTTTTGGTCATCCACTAACTTTGACGTCACGAGTTGCGCGCTTTTGATCAATGAGCCGTGGCGGAAAATCTGCCCGTTTTCTTCGTATGTCAAAAATCAAAAATTAAAATGCCTCTATTTTGTTCATGTTTAAACAAACATCAAATTGTATTATTTTTTTCGGAATTTGTGATGTATGTACATATAATTTTGAAAGTCAAACTGAGCTTGACAAATCCGTGACATAATTCCTTTAAGCTTTACTTACATCATTTCCGCAAATTTTGTAAATTTGCACAATTTCTTTAGGATTAGGAACTCTCTATACCATGCCAAAAGAATGGCCCATACTGTACTACCAGCAATTTTTCAGTGTATGAATTTGCATAGGCAACAGAAATTGTCCTAATAAAAAACAAAAAAATTAAAGTAAATTTGTATCCTCAAAAAATAATCTCCTCCTGACACTTTAAATTTTTAAAATTTTACTACAAGCAATTTTAACATGTCTATGAATTTACATGAGGCAACAGAAATCGTCAACAATTAAAACCCCTTTTAACTGGACCCGTGCTAGGCCAATTCATGGGCCTCACAGACCAGGGACTTTAGGGATCAGATTGGCACTTATGGACCTCCCTGTCGGCACCATGTTTTTTCCGATGAGCTGATATCGGGTTGCAGTTTATTGAAAACTCTTCGAGTGATACAACTCTGGATAGAAATCTAGGGCAGAAGAACTGGGTTCAGAATTGCTATTACTCGCTAGCTTTGAGTAATGGTTCAACTTCACACTACACTAAAGCAATGGAACCGCTGAAGCGAATCTGGCTAAAGTAGTGTCACAGTCCGGGGGAAATGTGTTAACTTTAAAGTTTGTATAGTACTTGCAATTAAACTTGGTCCACCATCGTTTAGAACTTTTGACCTTGACCTTATTTCAAATGGTTAACAAAGAATTACAACATAGTAATCAGTGATTTGTAGCGGCCAACCATGCAACCAAAATCACTTGCCTTTGACCCTGATGTAGCCCCTCTGTTGCTATTCACATAATGAGAGCTAGTCCAGACAAGTCCGTGGAATCTAGATGATAACGGCAGCTTGATGACAGAGGTAAAATTAACTTACCACAAACACCCATGTTTTAGAAAAACTGTTCTGTGCACTCGATAGTCTTCCTGCCTGTGCTGCACAATATGTGTGGATGGGGTGGTGTGTGATTCTAGCTTGTGATGAGCTATCAAATTAAGTTAGTTAGGGTCAGGAAAAGGTTAAAGGTCCATGGACCGGCTGAGTAAGCCATTTCTTAATTTCTTACATTTTCGTACCTCAATTTACATTATCCTGACCATAATCCAACACAGATTTTTTACAAAAAAGTGAACATCGGGAAGTGTTAAAATTCAAGGATAAAATATCCCCAACTGACAGGGCCTTCTCCTGTTTTCCGCGAACGCGTATCAGGATGCGAGTTGCCATTTGACCCCGTTTAAAAATGACGTCCGAGTAACAAGTTGCACACAGCGGCTTTCTCCCCCGTTGTGGAGTAGCTGCGTGGTTACACCGCTCTCAGCACTCGCGGTAATTTCTCAGGTCCCCTTTTCGTTTTTTTAGATATTTTGGCATAGATTTGCAATTTTTTTTAAATGTGCAGAATATGGGTTTTTTTTGATGATGCTCGATTTTTTGGAACTTTCTTAATGATTTTCCTGAAAAACGATAAAAAAATGCCTAAACAGAGAACAAGTGTATAGAGTGGGCCCTCATGTGAGTAAGAAAATGGCCGTGTAAATGAGAGAGCTATCCAACATTATAAATCTGGTTGGTTACCGCAGTTTTGATGAAGGTAAATTGTACATTGAAATTGCACATTGGTGTTTTAAAGGTTCTAAGCAAACTTCTAAAGTATGCTGAATAATATGTAAGGATTGACACGTGGGAAAAAAAAAAAAAAAAATCTAGCTTGTAGCAAATGTTATTATCAGGTTTCCTCAGAAAAAATTACACACCCTAACTATTGTTGACCATAACTTCAAAAGTTTTTTTTTTTTTTTTTAAAAATTTAAAAAGAATCTTAAATCACAATTATTTTTTCGATATTTTGTAATGTAAACGAGCAATCGATCGCTTCAGTAGTTTTGAAGAAATAAGCGATATGTAACACATGTCCAATGGTACACTTTCCTCCAAGTTTTGTAAAATTGATCAAAACACAAAAACATTAAAAAAAAAAAATCTTCATTTTCTTTTTTTCTCTTATTCTTTAAAACAAAATAAGATATACAATGTATTTTGGCACCAGTTCAACATAATCTGGCACATACATTACAAAGAAATTTACATCTTTTCTTTTTTCCCTTACAAATGAATAAAATGAGAAATGTTCAGCGACTCTTCATTCTTTTTGTACATTATGTTATACGTGGTTGTCGCCAATCCACAGCAATTCCTTTTTCATTTAATTTAAATTGCATATCATCAGGGAGCTTTCTAGAAAAGTTGATGCCCTTGAAATTAATATTGAAAAACGAAATAAAGTGTGATCAATCATCTAAGAAAGAACGGTTTCGACCACCAATGTTCACCTTTTCTGTTTGCTAAGTATTGATTTAAGATGTGTAGATTTTTCCATTTTGATACAATGCTTATCAATATTTGTACATCCAGCTTCCAATAATGCAAAGTAAAATTAAAGTAAAAAGGTCAGTCGCCCAATCAACTCTCAGGTCATAAAGGAATCACAACCAAAAACGCCCTTTGTATGTCAGAAACAAATGTTGACCAACCCATCTTGTCTCGTGCCAGAACTTCATATAACACGCGTATAGATTAAAACGCGGAACTTTGAATTTGCACTCACAGCATGCTTTATTATTTAATGTATAATCCACCATCTTATTGGAATAAGATGTCCAATTTAATAAAAAAATATTGTGAATAATCCTTATGTTCAGTTTATCCCCTGTTAAAGTATTGAATTAAACTTCTCAATTCATTCTATGCAGTGCCACCCCTAGTTCAACTAACATATTTCACCTTTTCTAGCAGATTGTGTATTGGTATGTTGTTTCTAATAATATGATCATTCTTGTTATTACCATGTTTGTTTTCTTGTTGGATTTTGTTAAATTGTCACGTAATTGTTTATTACTGTAAACAAACCAAGTGGCATTGAACTCACAAAATATTACAGAGTCGGTTCTTTTGGGAATAAAAGAAGACAGCTTGAACAGATAACACGTGTAAACCGGGAGTTAACATCAAATTCTGCAAAAATTATTGTGAGCAAGCTTGGAATACAATAGGCAAGTTGTGATACACTAGTCAAGTTATGATAGTAGCCAAAATAAACAAAACATGCCAAGTTGTGATACAACAGTCAAGTTGTGATACAATAGTATTTGTTATATAACAGGCCAAGTTGTGATACAAATAGGCAAGTTGGGATACAATAGTCAAGTTTTTGTTGAGTACCATGGTAGTTTTGATACAAAGGCAAGTTGTGATACAATCGGTACGTTGTGATACACATAGGCACGTTGTGATACATCGGTAAGTTTGGGGGTGATATAACAGGCAAGTTGTGATCCAATAGGCAAGTTATGATACAATAGGCAAGGTTGTGAGATCACAGGCAAGTGTGATACAACAGCCACAGTTGTGATACAACACATACAAGCCAGGCGTGAAATAACAAGGCAAAGGCAAATTTACCCCTGCTTAAAAGGCAAAATGCCCCCTGGTTCTGAAACAAAAACTGTGTACATTTGTATAGACCAGGGGCATAAAATGTTTAAAACCCCAAAATTGCTCCTGGATCTGAAAACCATATTTCAAGCCCTGCAACAAGTTGTGATACAACATACAAGTTGTGATACACCATACAAGTTGTGATAGCCAGGCAAAAATTATGATATAACCGACAATAACAAAAACAGTCAAGTTGTGATACAATAGGCAAGTTGTGATACAATATCAAGTTTGTGATACAAAGGCAAGTTGTGATACACATGCAAGTTGTGGATATACATGCATTTTGTTATATAACAGTCAAGTTGTGATATACGCCGTGCAAGTTGTGATCCAACAACCAAGTGTGATACACAGCCAATTGTGATACAACGCCAAGTTGTGTACACCAGTCAAGTTGTGTATACCTGACAAGTTATGATATAACAAGCAAGTTATTCAAGTTTGTACTTAGGCAGTGTTGTATTGAAAGCATCTGGATCCGGAATTTTTATGGGACTGCTTCCAAATTGAACATTTTAGAAACTTTTTACATCTTAAGCAGTTCTATAGATACTTCATCAGCCTCTGCTCTCATTTTCTGAATAGGCCACATCCTCCCTCCTATCATAATATCGGGGTTGACAAACAGAAGACGTCAACTCTAACTCAAACTGAAAAGAATTTAAAGAATTCTGTTAATTCTGTTAATAAATGAACAAACAAACAACAAAATTGTTCTTTGTTTAATGTTTGCTTACAGTACCATATATGAGCTTTATGAGATGTTTACATTTTGAGTAATGAACATAGATTTGCTTAGTAGAAAAGATTAAACTCCCATTTCTCCAAAGCAGTATTACAGGTCAGAATTTAAGAAATTCTTTAATTTTCTTTTCAGTTTGAGTTACTCCTCTGTTTGCCTAAACCCTCGATATATCCAACGCCATATTGATGGCCATATGCACTAAATTTGATAGACCTCAACGGTCCCTTACACATTCTCTACCAGCCCTTTTTTTAACCCTCATATTTAAGAATAAGTATGATTTTGGGAACCGGTACTCTCTTTACGACGAATTGAAACCAGGCGATACCATTCTTTTAAGTGGAAGAACTACGCCGGAGGCTGATTCTTTCCCGCAAAATAAATGGTGTCGCCAGTTTCAATTCGTCGTAACGGAGTACCGGTTTCCCAAATCAAGCCTTTATGTCTCATTCTTAACACTATAGAATAACATCTTTAACATCTTAACATTTCGGTCATGTTAACCCAATTTCGTCTAACTTTACGGCTTAAAGTCAACAGGACGGACTGCCACCACCCAGTGAACAACATCCTAACAACCGTTGAATGCAACGATCATCACCAAGGAGATGCAATGTTGCAGGCGCACGTGAACGGTGCTAAACGCGGTATGCGCAGCTCTTCATCACCACCTAAATACTTCAATACGCCTGGGTAATGTCCGATTGAACCCGTCATCAAGCCGCATGAAATTGCTTCCATTTTCAACGCTGTTTAAGAATAAAAGTATAAAACCGGACTAACGTCTAAACTACCAGAACTAGTCCAGTCACATAATAATCTTCTACACCCTGCGGTTGGACTGTGATTCCATGTCTTCGAATTCAGAACTTTGAACTTGGCCATCAAGGTCCTATATTCCCTATCTTTCTCTATCAAACTCCCAATCAATATCCTACCCCCCCCTTTTGACCTTGGGCACATATATGATGATTTTCAATGATTTTGTTCTTTGAGGCAATAACAACTATGGAAGAGGATGCCTGACAATACTTGAAAAAACCAGAATCCACGGTAGGGGTTTGCTTACACTAATACTGTAAAGCACAATATTTCTACGTCCAGAGTGTCCCCAAAAAAAAATTACCCTAATAGTGCAGTGCCCGCAATTTCATCAGTTGGGGGGGGGGGGGGGGGGAGGTTTTTATTAACATTTATGCAAATATGTTTACATATTGCCAAAGTATACATCATTAGCTTTTTCAAAACAGCAAATCCCATTTGAGTTGAGTCTAAATTCACTGGGTATGTCCTTTCAAATAAATAATTGTTTTGGCACCAACCATTAGTAAACTTGATGATATTATACTAAAAAAGTGATTATACAAGATGACTATTAAACAAATAGTATTTGACTAATGGCTAAATATAACATTGACTAAATGGTTTGAGAGTAGTTATTAGCTTTTTTGGTAATTATACCAACTTTTATTAGCCATGGAAACGTTTGGAAAAAAGTAGAATTCTCTCTAATGGCAATAAGCCTAAATACTCACCTGCTAGGCAATACACTAATGTTTACAGATGCTTGTATAAACTAATACTAACATGGTGCATGGATTCAAGCAAAGAACAAGTCCCAGTGATTGTAATATGGTTGAAGGATTTTTTATCAAGCCTCTGCACCCCACGCATAGTCAAAACTATTTCAAGAGGGTTCTGACACTCAAAGAATAGATTTTGACTATCTTATCGCATGTGAACAGCCTCTTTAACTTGTTTACGTACAACTATCGTATCACCCTTGGCTGGTTTTAATTGTCACAAAACCAGTCATAGGTGAACACCATGGGAGTGTGTTTTTCGTATGGCTTCCATGGAAATGCTTTTCAATTACGGAATACACGCCAATCTTGTTGAAATATCATCCAGCGTGATTCCTCTCCCATTGAAAAGCATTTCCATGGAATACACAATCGTCCATGGTGATATACTTGCATGTAATGTTAGTGTTGTCACATAAACCAAGGTCATACGGTCAAATTTATGCAGAGAGGGAGGGAACGTTGGATCGTTAACCGGCGACTATTGGTTTGAGAACCACCGCAAAAAGTGTCACTTAAAATGGAGAAATAAGAAAAATATTAAGGAATCCAACTTTCCTTACTAATGAATGATCCTAAGAAAAATGTATACACAACTCCGGCGCATATGTTCAAGTACATTAACTTAAAGACACTATCATTATTGCTAATCAGCAAATTGAAAATCATCAAAATCAAATTTTTGCATGTTGTAACAATACAGGTATCCTACATACCTGCAGAATTATAATACCAAAGCAACCTAATAAGACATAACGGAGATTTTAGTCATTACTGCCGTTCGACCTTCTACCACACGTAATTGAACGGAGAATTGTATCTTGAGAACACTGCCGTTTGTCGAAGAAAAAAAAAAGAAATTCCTTTTTTGTCAATTCTCAGCTGGAAAAGGACTTATGAGAATTCTAACGACTTATCCTTCACTTTTAAGCTATTCCTGCAAAGGTTCAAATATTTTTCAAATCACTGATAGTGTCTTTAAGCACTGCAGATTTCCCAAACTTTCTTCTGATTGGCTGCTTTTACTAATTAGTCAACTGTAGTTACTTAGTCCCTTAAGGTGGATGGTCTCATGATAAAATCCTAACTGCACATTTTCCCCAATATTTCGTTTAAACATGCCTTCATTGATATGAATCAAATAGCAAAAATAAAAAATGGGGTCACGGTACTAGTTTTTGAAAAACAAGTCATCCAAAAGACCTTTTAAGCTTTTTTAGCCTAAAGGTTGTACACAAGTCTATGGAAACTTCACTTTTTCGATACATTTTGAATTGTTACAAAACATCGCTCGATAACGTTTTGAACATTTGATAACAAGTTGGGCGCCGATTTATAAACTTTCGATTACGAAAGAAAAATTAGGGGTCACGGTCCTACTTTTGTCTTTATTTAAAAAAGAAAACCTTTTTTTTGGTGATTCAAAATAACATTGCACATTAAGGTTTGCAAAGCGTGTATATACTACGCACTGGAGACCGTGTAACTGACGCGCGTAACGGACGCGCGGACCAAAAGGCGCTCCAAATTTTACCGCAACATTTTAAACTTTGTCGACTGCTACAAGTCCTATCTGCTAAAATCAAGCCAAGTAATTATACAGGATTCTATTAATTTTTATTCTCGTAGTCTCAGAACAAGACGCGTCTGTGAGAATTTGAACTTTTTAAAGTGCTATAGCCTAGGTACACAATTACTAAAACGTTTAATTTTTAACAATCTTTTGAATTCTGTTGCCTTCTGATGAAATTTTGATTATTTTCTTCCTTCTCTTTGTCGTCATTATTGGTTATTTTTTTATAATTTTAGAGAAAACCTCGCACGCACATGTCTTTAGTTCCATTATGCCTTTAAAAACTGCATAATACAAACGTTTCCCCCGTTTCGTAGATGTTTGCGATATGCTATATCTATCGTTTATTCTCGTCCTTATATTTCCCTTTTCAAAATTAACGATAATTTCCATCTTTCTCTTACCCTTAGATGGATTCCGGCAAATATCATTTGGGTCCTTCCATTCGATTTGGGAGGGGTGCACATATAGGCCTATGTCAGTTGACAGATCCCCCCATAGATATTAGAAATTTGCATGATGGTCCCACATCAGTAAGTGAATCTAATGAAGGCACAGATGCATTTAAGGTGCAACGAGATATTTTGAGGAACACCTAATATTTAAAATCTCTCTTTGCACCTTTCCACTATAGGCCTATTGTTACTTGCATCAGGCGGTATTATGAAGAGCAAATATTGTGAAACTTAACTTTTGCGAATTTGACCATATTGAAAATATTAAGATCATAACCATTCCCTATTCATTGTTACGTTTCAGGATTGTACCAGCTACCGTTAGCCTAAATGAAATGTTTTGAAAGTATGCACAAAGACTTTAGGGTGGGTCTGGGACATGTCTAAGCCTATACAGTATTACATAACAAACGCATGCTCACTTTGTTCTTAGCTTTACTCTTACAGATGTGGCGCAAATAGTACGCTACAACCTGGAGACAAATACTTAGAACGCTTGCGTTGAAACCCATAAAGTGCGCATACAACAATTGTCCGTTGGCACAAGATCAATTGAGCGCGACGGGGCGCATGGAGACCATCCACCTTAGCAGGTTCAATGTTCTTCTTTGGCAAAAAATCAGGCCTCTATCCCATCTCTGACTCAACTCGGATCAGCTTTTTGTTTGTATACTTGGTAGTGGACTAGTTGGTATTAGTTCTTCCGTGCCTTTCACTATTGAACACTCAAGTACAATTCCCCATTGGGGTCTCTTCTGTCTTTGTGCATTGTGCTTTCCCAATCTGTATTTTCCTTCCACCGTTCTTGCTCTGGTAGACTATTTTCCTCCTGCATTTAAATTGCTCATCCTTTAACTTCTTTACTAATTCCTTAGATGTCCAGCACTTGATAGTTTGTATAGTGGTCTTGATTTACTGTTTATGGATTCTCTAGTCCATAATTAAAATGCCCAAAATTGCCTACATATCAGTAATAAGACCCTTTGATGATGTCAAAAGAAGGCAGCAAACCTATTAAAATGGTTTACAGCAAGCTTGACTGCAATTGTTTGATTTTGAGATTGAATTCAGCAGGCATAGTGATAGCATCTCGGAGGTTAACCATCTTTTCTTACAGTATCTCTAATTGGTTCTTTACATTCATCGCATGATTATAGGATATCTCAGTAACCTATCAAATCAGACCGTTTATTATATGTACTTACAAACCTTTAAGCTTTTCGTTAGCATGGCTCTGATTGGCTAAGTACACTCATATAACCTCATGTATAACCAAACATTTGTCTGGTAGACCATATGGGTTAATGGAAAGAAAACTAACATCAATGTGGCAAACTGATGCAACTAACATGTAACCAATAACGATTTGTGTGATCCCCATATGCATCTCGTTTGGGGGGGGGGGGGGGGTTTCCCATTCAATCCGGGAACTTGTACCAGAGTTCATGTTTACAAAAAATTGTTGTATCGTCTAAATAAAGGAGAAATTTTAACTTTGTTCACAAAAAACTCGCCTTTACTTTGAATAGTGATGTTCAGTCTCACATCAGTAAACTGAAGTTTGATTACCCAACATAATACCAAAGGCTTTTAATTTAACAAGTATTTTAAAAAAACTGGTCGGGTCGCCAAGCAGAATTTTGACAATAAAGAAGAAAACAACCTTAAAAGCATTTAAGAGGTGTAGATGTTTTCTAGTTTTGAATTTGCACTTTAATTACCAGAAACATGTATAAAAAGAAATATAACTGATTTAAATAAGATGTTTGTACATGAGTATAAGATTGCTAGAACCCATGCACTTGTTTTACAACTTGATCTCCATTGGAACCTTGACCTTGGTATGTGGACCTTTGACCTCACATAGTTGTAAGCTTTACATTTAACGTAGGTTAAACCTTCCTTTTCATTTCAATAAAGAAATCGAAAAGGCGCGTTACGAGCTTTATGTAATGTACTAAAACTCTCCTCGCCGTCATTGGGCGCAATTTGTTCAAACAAACTTAATCCCCATTATGAACTTTAAATTGATCCGGAGGGTTACACCTTCCTGTCCATTTCAAATGAAGAAGCAGAAAGGCGCCCAATTGGGTGGCAAAATGGTAAAAACTGCATCCCTAGTTACGAGTTTTAATTTGATTACGTAAAACTCTCTGTCATTTCAAATAAGGAAAATAGAAAAAACGCCCCCAATTGGGCGCAAAATGTTCAAACTGAAATCCCCAAGTTATGAACTTTTAACGTATTTACACCTCTCCTGGTCATTTCAAATAAGAAAATAGAAAATGCGCCCAATTTGGCGCAAAATAGGTAAACACTGCTTCCTAAGTTACGAGCTTTAATTTAAGGTACGTAAAACTCTCCTGTCATTTCAAATAACGAAAATAGAAAAAACGCCCATTGTCGCAAAATGTGTTAAAACTGAATCCCAAAGTTATAGCTTTAATTTACCTAGGTTACACCTCCTGTCATTTCAAATACATATGTTACCTAAATTTTCGTCTTAAATAATATCCGCTTCCAATTTTTTGCCTTCACCCTTGCATATACCTCTTGCTCACCGTATTTAACTCTAAGTGGCCTGATCATTTTCTTACTTATAACTCTCCTATTCGTTACGCGCCCTTTATCTAATCCCTGCAACGTTTTACCAAACTCCCATTTCCCAGCCAGTCTTGGCACGACTAAAATCAAAGAAATTCTTTTTAAGGCCATTAAACCTGCATGATGTTATTCTTTGTCTGAAATGGATGGTTGCGCATTAACACACCCCACTAAACTCCAAATAATAGTAGTACGCTGATCATTTTCATAAAAGAAAACCATTTAATGAAAAATGAACCTTCAGATATAGAAATAGACTCCTTCGCAATTTTGAGAGCAGTGGGTTTCTATAGTCCCCGGGTCGCTAAAGCGACCCGCAAAAAAATCCATTGTGAGGAGCCCGAGGCACAAAAGTTTTTTCTCTGGTACAAGACCCTAATAGGTGTACAATGTAATTCCTGATTGAAGCATGTTTTGCTATGAATGTTCTTGCCCTGGCCTCTAACGCAGCGTGCCTTATCATTTCACAAATTTTCCAGCTAATATTGCCCATTTGTTTAGATTGGCAACTTCCTATACCATGCCAAGACAGTATGGCCTCATACTGTTCAATTTCTGCAGAAATTTTGTAAACTTGATCAACCACAACATTTATAGCTGGCTTCCCCCCCAAAGTTCTCAGTGAACATTTTATAAGCATTGCCTTCTCGTGGTGTTAAGGGCAGTGTCAACCCGGGTACTTTGTTTGTACACAATTTCCTTTCTGATTTTTGCACCATTTTAAACATCAACTTGTTTTCTATAGTTACAAAAAAGGTTATCCACTGGCAGACAATCCTGAGCTGTATTTTTTGGCCGATTTAAAAAACAGCATTTACCATTAAAGATCACAAAAACTGCTTGGTTCAACGGCGCGAAATTTCAGCACATTTCACGCCGTCCCGGCCTCAATGGCACCATCGCGTCGGCGCGGGTTTGAATTTTTGCTGCTAAGACGTGCGCTGTTTTAAATTACAATGTACTTTTTGCGTCGAACGATCTTTGCAAAACGAAAAATAATATTTGGAAAATGTAAACAAAGCGCTAATTTAAGACCAGATGAATTTCAATTTCTTCTAATTTCCACCAGAGTTTAGATACAAAATATGTTTGATTCATAGTGCATAAAGATGTATTTTCATCAACTTGCACAACAATATTCATTTTCAAGTTCAAAGATAAAGTTTATGTGAGAGAAGGAGACAGCTTGAAATGGCGTGAAAAGTCACTTTTTTACTAAACACGGATTTTCTCAATGTTCAATTTTCGCAAAATTTGGTAAATTTTCAGAAAAGTAACTCCAAAAATACCGAAGGGAAAAGGTAGGTTTTACCTTTCCTACGATGCAATCGGTCTTCTCTAGGGACGGTTTTCTCAATTTTTCATTTTTCGATTTCTAACTAAAGATATTCTCCAATATTACTCAAAATTTGGAAAAGAAAGTAAAATCACATTTTTTGACATTTTTCTTAGATTTCGAAAGTAAGCTCTATTTAAAAAAATTAAAAACCGTCCCTAGACAAAGTTGTATGTTTATAAAAAATAACTAGCCTTTTATCAAGGCTTTGATTATTTATTACAATTTGTGTGAGTCCGCCCCTCTCTGGACCGCTCAAAGTTCAGTCGTAATCAAAGCCTTTTCGCAAATATTTCCTTTCTTTGCTACTCATTGTTTTTGGGATATTTCTTCCGAAACTATAGCGCTCGTTGATTGGTCAATGATGATGTCATCGTTCGCTTAAAATAGTTCCTAGAATACGAGTTTATGGGAACTGATCAATAACCTCAATTTATTGGGTTTTGGTTACCGATTCAAAACAAAGCGAATAGCGGGGCGAATACAGCAGGATCCTGAGCAGGCTTACAGCTAGCTGGGAATGTAAAAATGGCGAACACTTTGATGCTGTGAAAACGGCACGTGAAAATCAGAGTGGGGAATTACATGCACGTTTTGTCACTGTGTCACTGTGTAGACTGTTGGATCCCTGTGTACATGGTGTAGGATTATTCGAGCTCGCTACACGTACGGTACTGTGTGAGATGACTATTACATGAGGGTATTTGAAGCTACGGCACGTGTACTGATTGTGATTGCTTATATAATGTGAATTTTACATCTATGGTGTGAACGGATTTGTATTTTCACGTAGTTTAATTGCATCGTTCCAGCCAAGGTCGGCCGGAAGTTTAGCCTTAAATTGTACAGTAATAGGTGCCTGTCAAGACATGGTAAGTTCCCGAGGTAAGTTCATGTTAGGACTAGGATGTCGTGGTCCCAAATTCTCGCTTGAATTTGTGAACTGGACTTGGCTTGAATTTTGGGATGTTCGCCAAACGTCACATTTGCGTGGCATGGTGATACGCGAGGTCAGGATTCACATTTCATTTACTGTTCAAAATCAATTGTCATGTCTGTGAGTGCAATTTTGGACTGGTCACGCAGATACCAAATATTTGATAAAATGACGAAGTATGCCCTAGTCTTAGTTCATATCAGTGTGTTTGTGCAGGGGAGGGGGGAATAACTTTACTAGCCTTTACTGGGAACTTTTATTTCTGCAGAGATGGGCTACAACTAGCCCATCTGCCATGTCACATACCGTACGGACTCACTCGCACTCGCAGTGTTAAACTTCGTCGATTTGATGCTTTGAATCGTATGCTAAGTAGGCGTGCAAAAAAATAGATATGGTATTGACGGGCGACGTCATCGTATTGGCAAGTATCTGAAAACGTTGTCATCGATGAAATTGGGCGGCATTACGATGACGACTACTTGATTGACAACATTATGCTTGCACAGGTAAATACCAATTTGCGCAAAGACGCCTCGATCCGCTCGGCCTCACGCCTTCTGCGTTCGGGCACGCGCTTCGGCGCGCTCGCGGTTAGTGGATAAAAATGCCGAGGGTCTGGACAAAGACCTAAAAAATAACATAAGACAATCATGACAATGAGAATCACTTCACAAGAGGTTTTTTTTAAAAATTTTGGGGCAAAAATCGTGTTTTTTAGTTTTTCCTCAAAACACGGAAAGTTTTAGATTACTCTGATGCCACCACAGGGTTCATCGTCCAATTTTCTTTCTAGGAAATGTATACTTTGTCATACAATAATCAAATATTTGCAAAGTTACCAAACCAAAATAGATACCGAAAACTCAAGGTTCAACATGGCCCCTTAATTTCAAAAAGAACCAGCCATATTCATTTAAAATGTTCCACAAAATAGGTAGACAGGATTTGTGGATTGTATGGAGTCATGCTTTGGGCAGTCCTAGAGCAGTAAGTTTTCGCGGGCTCTTATATTGGTCTACTCCAATGCCGATAAACACAGTGGGAGCTTGGGTCCAGTTGGCAAAAACGAGGGTGTTACAAGTATAGATTTGCATGAGGGCAACAGAAGAAATTGTCAACAAAATTTTAATTACTCTATTAAAGTGTACGGTACTTGCAAATTATACTAGTCCATCAGAAGAGTTTTAGACCTGACCATTATCAAATGGTTAACAAAGTATTACAATAGTAATGACATTGATTTGTACTGCCAACCATGCAACATAATGGCTTGACCTGGTTGTGGGTGCTCTGTTGTACTCAAGACGGTCCAAAATACACGTATTTCTTCTGGTAGTTACACGCAGCTTACGCGAGAGTAGACCACGAGACATTGATTACATGCCCACTAGACGTACACTCCCTGGCCCGGATTCCCGTTTTTTGCCACCATCGACGATAGTGAAACACAGCGGACGTTCCCCCGTTGTGGAGTAGCTGCGTGTTTACACCGGCTCTCACAGCGCGGGATTTCTCAGGGCAATTTCGTTTTTTTAGATAGTTTTGGCATATATTTGCATTTTTAACTGTGCAGGAATAGGGGTTTTTGATGATGCTCGATTTGAATTTCGTAAGATTTTCCTCGTGAAAACGATCAAAAAAAATGCTAAAACAGAGAACAAGTGTATGTGCCCTCATGTGAGTAAGAAAAATGGCCTGTGGAAATGAGAAGCTAATCCCGACAGTAGTAGAATATGGTTGAGTTACCGCAGTTTTGATTGACAGGTAAAATGTACATTGAACTTGCCACATTGGTGTTTGTTTTAGAAAAGGTTAAAGCCAACCTAAGTATGCTGAATAATATGTAAGGATGTGTACACATGGATCTAGCTTGTGAGCAAATGTATTATACATGTAAGGAAGGTAGGTAGAGGTAAGGTAAAGCTGCAGCTGTATTATGTGGCCATTGTTATGTCCCTGTGCTGTCGAGGCTCTGCATTATTCACAACCGCATAAGCTCAAAACAGCGTGATAAACGAACATAAAAATTACTCCCGGAATTGCCAGACTGTCACAGTCATGCCTGATAAGGTCAGTCAGACTTGCCTCTTGGATGAGGTGCACTACTCACAAGAAAATAAGTCCAGATAACTGTATCTGTAAGATGACAAACAAAAAAAGGAACTTTCAGTAGGGCCAGTCAGCTGGGTGTTTTTTGGGGTTTTGTTGTAAGCATCAAAATTTGTACAAAATTTGCAGTTCATTTTGCTTACCTAGCTGGCTTAATTGCTTTTTTAAAATAAAAAAAATCTATTTTTGCTAAAGAAAGGCTGATTTTACATGCATACAGAAAATTTTTAAAACAAAATTCCAAAATGACCAATCATAGTCAGTTGGGCCTGTAGAAGGGGGATTCTTCGGTCACGTTTGTGACCTAAAACAGATGAATTTTTGCTTTCAACCAGCAACCTGGTGCTGTTTTGTCAACGTGGCCGGTCTGTTGTTACTTTTGACATTATTGGTGACCTTGAGTCCAAGCATGACTAGGGATATTTCCACTTTCACCGGATTGGGGTTTTGTTCTGGGGGGGGAGGTAAGTTTGGTCATGTGTGTTCAGAGTTCACACAAGTGACTGTACTTTATTTGTAGGGTCCGGGAGAATCCGCATTTGAAAAACTCAAATTCCGCGCGCGATTTTTGGCAATTCCGCGTTTTTCCGCGCACCGATAAATCTAGCCCGAGGTTGCTCTGGCTTTTTCCGCTACGATAGCCCCTACTATCTTCTCTCCCTAAGCCAGAGCGGTAGTTCATTCACACACCGGGGTCCACTGTGCCACAAAGTCAAGAATTTTGGTATACTTACAGTCCTTTATGACACGAAATCCATCCATATATGAAAACTTTGATGTCTTATCATCCCTACTAGCTCGATTTTAAAAATACATACGGTGCCCAGCTCATGCTTAAATCCGTGAAATGTTGACCCTAAAAAGCACCGAAAACTTGAACAAATTAATAGCTAAACGTGTCGTCTCCCACGTCCGGGTGTATGTTCGTAATTATTGGTAATCAGCGAAAATAAGCGTGCTCGTGCCTATTCTAAAGAAAATAAACCGGGAACAATCCAGGGGCGACTCACTGATCTAGTAGGGGCGACTGATATTTTTAAATTGGGATTTTTAACAGTTAAGAAATCACCGTTTCAAAATCATCAGATTTTAACCATGAATGGAAAATTAGTCAAGTAAACAACGTGCGTATAATATAAATATAAATTAGGACTACATCAAAGGTAAGATTTTCAATAAGTGCTGTTTTTGTACTGATTCTGAATTTGCTTATTCCGCATCGGATCTGCTGCGCACCCATCCCGGCTTTTTCAATACACTCCCGTGCGTAGCGTTGTAGGAGATAGGTATGGACGACGTTCAACGCTACGGAATGAGCTACGATAAATCGGCAATTTCCGCGCTAATCCTTGCAAAAAAAGTCCCAAATCCACGCAAATCTGCATCCCCCCAAAATAGTAGTAAACATGATCAAGTAACAGAAGTATAAATTGATCATACATTTAATCAAAACGACACAAATCCCGTTGCCCGACCACTTCATAAACCCAAAAATTTAACTAGCTAAAGAAGTAAACGATACCGCAAGCGTGTCAATCTTTATTGCTAACCGCAACACATGACGACCTAATTAATATGGCGATGCCCTGTCTCACGTCCGTCTGACGCCTTTGTGATTATGATCGCCGATTCTCAAGAACCCTAGCAACCTTGTCAATCAAGTAGTCTTCTTTTGTTGACCGTACTTAATCCAATGACATCATACGTTTACTCCCAGGTCCCAATCGATCCATCACAATGCACAACATCTTCAGTCTGTTTCGGGTTACACTATTTGCAGCGCGATGAATTGAGCTATGTATAGATCAATGACATGTACGTCGATAGATTTTTGCAGCACAGTATAAACGCTTTTGATGAACTGCGTGCAGCTACGAATTTGATAGAATACCATCCCGGGAATACCATATCAAAAGGTGGAAGAAAAATAATTTTTATTTTGATTAATACTTCATTTTGAAATTGAAAGAACAACTCTCTCTGAAGCAATTGTTTCTAGCGCTTTTATGTTCTTTCCCGATTGAGTATTTACAATAAAGAAACTACCTTACCCCCATTAATTAAATAGATCAATCCAAACATTTACAGTAAACAACAGTTCTATTCATATGTTAATCGGGGGGGCTGACAATTGCAAGTAAACAAGAATAAACAATGGTAATTAAGTCCGGATTATTTTATAAAAAATCATTTAAGAATAACAAACCTAGATTTAAAGTCCAAAAAAATCATCGTGTGTTTGAATTGCTAAAATGTCATTTTATCATGAAATAATCGTAATGGCCGTCTTCATGCAGCACAGCTGCATTCGCACGTGGCCTGGCGGCAAAATTTGATACAATGAAAGCTAAATAAACAGTGAATTATTTAGAATCTTAACTGGTATTGCAAATTTGCGATCAGAAATTACACGTGGGTGATCAATTTATCATGTTTATACGTGTGGTCATGAGCTGAAGATCAGTATAGTTCAAAACTATCTTATGGAATTTTCCATTCTTGGGGAATTTCCCGTTTGTTCGCAATCAGCTCAGAGTGAAGCAAATACAGTTCAACTCATCGCTCATGCAGGGATAGGGAGCAGCTAATATCTTGGCAAATCATGGATGTATTTTATGGATGATAGGGTACATAAGAGTAGCCTACCATGAACGGATTTATAAACTATTCAATGCATGGATTCAAGGGTGAATTAAAACTTCTATCACCATTTGTTTTAATTGTGTTCGTCCAACTTTTGATCATGTTGCTGCCCGCCCATGCGTTACTTGTGATTCTTAAAACTTCCAAGAGACCGAGCGCAAGTTTTGACTTTTAAACACCCGCGATGCATGAAGACACACAAGTACCGTCAGGGGTTATATGCAATCGAGTAAGTGTGCACTCAAGGATGAATAATTGACGGCCCATTATGATCACTGGTACAACTGTGTGCCTTTCATCTCTTAACGACATCCATAGGTGGTCTACTACAATACCCAAGTAACAAAGAGAGCAATTAGATCATGCTTGAATCGCGGCATGGCGGTACTAATGCAACCCTGATCATCAGAGTTGCATCCACCCCCTTGCTGCGATCATTAAATTATCAACTTGCCGACCAAATCGATTTTCTTGCCAGTCACATTTTGATCGTTAAGAAAAACACTCGGGCAAGAAGTTCAATCACCTTTTCTGGTAGAAATCCGCTGTTTTCCGCGCGAAAACGGAAAATCCGCGCGGAAAGGCAAAATCCGCCCATAACGTCATTTTCCGCGATCGCGGATTCTCCCGGACCCTATTTATTTGTCCCCATGACAGGTGACTAATCTAGCAGGGGTGGGTGCATTATTTTTGGTGGGTTTGGACTCAAGGTTGTAAGTGATGCTAACAAGTCAGTTGCATTGATTGGGCGACATTGGGTTGAAAGTGAAAAATTGCCAGTTTTGGGTCAAAAACGTGACTGAAGAATGGCCCATAACTTTATTTTGCCCATAATAAAACAGATTTCAGTGCATCCACCCAGTTGAATAAGAACATTTTATTGCCTATTTTCACAATGGTTAAATTGGAACATTATGTGTTACATAGTATGATTAAAACTAAAAGATCACTTTTGGCTTCTTTAAAACACTTAATGGGCCAAGGAAATAAAAAGTTCATTTCAAAAACCTGCATCTATAGCTATGTGAAATCATATTTGCTGTATAGTGTTACAGGATTGGCCATTGTAGGATCCTTGTTCTTTTTTTGGGCAGGAAAAATAAATTTGTTTGCAAAGCAGCAAACATATCTAGAGTGCATGGCCAAAAATGTAATAAAAAAGAAATCCATCGCTTCTTTTGACAAAAAATGCATTGTACATATTAACAATTAAAGACTAACATTTTAGGGGTTTAATGAATTGCCATATTTTGTGAAAAATAAGCAATCTTCAGCAAAGGCACCCAACATTCATGGACCCTTCATCTAATAATGTCTCTTTCTGATTTTTGTTTGTTCCTTTTTCAAATAGGATGAAGTAGTAGAAGAAAAGAAGAGTGACCCCGGTCCACCTAAGCTGACCCCAATCACACAACCTCAGGTTACAGCCAAGAGTGCAGCCACACCAGCACAAACACTCACAGAACAAGAGGTCAGTTGGAAGAAGGTTGTAAGTGCAATAGCTGCCATTTGTCAGAATTCCCAACAAACATACCTCTATGCCAAGTCTTTGATCAGTAGCTCTTGAAATGGTTCTTCAGGCGACACATTCGCCTTAAGAAGAACCATTTGAAGAACCACTGCCTCAAGGAAAGATAAATTAATACATGGCAGCACATGTATCACATGGCAGCTATTGCACATATGACCTGCTTGCACTCACATGAATAGTTGGTCTTTTCCACCCTCAAGAAAATGTGGCATTGTTTTGAATAAAAAAGTGAATCTTAACCTTGTTACGAATCCTGTCTGGTGATGTAACATAATTTTGAGTGGAGTAACCCAATCTTAGTCCAGTCTTCCATATCTTGTTTTCTCTCTCATGGAAGTATATCACCAAAAACATCTAATTACAGATTTTAAAGTTAAATCAGTCCAGTCATTTGGATAGTAGATGCAATTGTGTATTAAATTTGCCTTTAGGACTGTGTGTTAATCAGTGCGGTTCATAACATCAGGAAACATTTCCCAGGCCTTAAATTTCACTGGGGAAATTTGAAAAATATGAACTTTCTTCTGATACCAAAATCTCAATTTTGATGGAGTGGTGGGTTTTTTTTTTTTTTTTTTTTTCACCTGACATTCAGAATCCAAATGCAGGTATTTAAGTATGTTCTGTGCTACTGAAATCCAAAGTTAAATTGACTTGTTGTGAAAGTCTAGTACCAAATTGAGGTTTGCATATTTTAGCAATTGGGAGAAATTGATAGCAAAAATATCCTTATCACCCAAAAGATTCTTAAGATCATGAAGACTTACCTCAAACCCTCATCTATACTCTGTCCAGCTCGAAGTACGAAGTAGCGACGCAGGCATATACATTGTACTGACTTTCAGCACACATGTAGGCAAAGCACAAGTGCATTACAACTGAAAGGCAGCACTGGGTATATGCGCAAAGACAAAGTATATTCAGAAGTCATTTTAAACACCACCCATTCAGATGTCATTATATGAAGAGAGTTTTACTTAGTTGTAGTTAGGATGATTATGTTATCAAATTCTACAAATAGCCCAAATTTTAGAAATATCTTTCTGGTTGTTAACCCTCAAAATATGGTTTAATTGTCCTGAAAATTCAACTAAAATCTTTTTGTTAACAAAGATATTTGACACACATTTGCATTTCAAAAGTGGGTACTATAAATATGGTAATATGAGGTAAGATTCTTAGACTCTAGTATAGTCTGTCAGATTGTAACCTCATTCGCAGAATTTAGTTAGGTAAAATTGTCCACGTTTAGTTTGAAATTGTTCTTTTTTGCTTCTGACCTCAAAATAGTAAGATCTATTTTAAGTTGATGCATCTTAACAAATGAGATAACAAATATCTATGTGAGGGATATTATACCAAATGCATGCTCATCACAACCCAGAATTTTAATTTTCTTTGTCTGGATTTATTTGTCGTTAACAGAAAAAGAAAATACGAGCAGAACGATTTTCAACACCACTTTCAGAAGATGCAAAGAAAAGCTGCAAGAGCACAAAGGTAAAGTTAATTATTTAAAGGTGCAACGAGAGATTTCACATATCAGGTGTCCCTAAAAAATTCGAAAGTACTGATTTTTGCCCTGATGTAAAGCTTTCCATAAAAAATATCCCCATCTGAAAGAATTAAGCTGAGAAATGTTTCTTTGGTACAAAAATTGTGTTTTTTTTTTATTTCGTATAGCCTGCAGGGTGCAAAATAAGGATTCTGAAGGGCACCCCATTTCAAGGCAGTTATTGAAGGGCACATCATAGAAGGCAATTACATGTAAAAGAATAGCAAAACAATATGATAACTTCTAGGGCATCAAGGCAACTGGTAGGGGCACCTACTGCAGTTGCCTTCGGTTATTTTGCACCCTGCCGTATAGGAGTAAATACAAAATTCAGCCTATGTTTTATATTGAAATATAAGCAAATCAAAATCACATTTTTTTCTCTCTTTTAAGACATTTCTGTAGCCAAATACAAGGTATCAAATCTATTGAGTGTCGAATCTATATGAAATTACTATTTTGACACAATATCTGGGTGCCTCAAAATCTCTCATTGCACCTTTAAGCTACTGAGAATCCTGTGGGATTAGAGTAGTTTTTGTTGCAAGTGGCTAGAATTGGTAATTGACAAACCATAGGATGTCTTGTGTACTGGTGCAAGGGAGACAATCGAAAGAATATTGCAAATTGCAAAAAGTAGTGGGGACTTGTGGTCCATTCGGTTGAATGCTGAAGTTGTTGGTTCAAGCCCCTCTGCGGCCAATGTGTAATGAATTTGGGCAAGGCACTCACCTCATTTTCCCCTTCCCGATGGGAGAAGTGAGGAGCTGTTAGGGGAATGTTGCAATGTAAGTACTGATAGGTGCTGCACTGTAATTGCATCTTAGTTGTAGTTGTAGGTGGCTAAAACGTCACCTCCATTGGGTTTCTAATGAAATCCGATGAGGCTAGCTGTTACCCTTGTAGAACTAAAAAGAAGATCTACCTACAAGAGCATCGGTTTTAGAGAGCTAATGGCGGCCATCCAGCAGTTTGACATCAGGAAGGCATCCGGTCAATTATCTTTTGCTCCAATAAACCCTCACATATCAGTACATTGTATTGCTGTGAATATGAGGTGAATCCGGCCACCCTCGTTAGCGGGGATAAAACCTGATTTAAAACTTGGGTTTTACTACTATACAGTTCAAAATTAATAAGCCCCCCCCCCCCGACAAGGTACATTTTTCTGGAGAAGTTAGGCTCTTTAACACTGCAATGTTACACATTTAATGTGCAAAAAAAATCACACAACGTTAACCTTCTCCCAGAAATGACGTCATTTATTCAATTTGATGAATTAAAAATGACACTTTGTGCATTGGGAATAGGGGAAAATGCTACACTGTGTACTATGGAAATTGACAGTTTTGCTGACATGTGAACTTTATAATGTTATTCTGACGTAATTCTAGACATGTTGGTACTCATTTTGGTAGCAAGGGAAAGAAGATGACCATAGCTATCCATTGGCACCAAAATCAAGTATCTGTGGTATTCTTTTGTTGTACTAGACATGTTGGTACTTCTCCGGGATTTTCTCTATTTAGAGAATAAAGGTATGATTTTGGGAACCGGTACTCTCTTTACGACGAATTTAAACCAAGGCGATACCATTATTTTAAAAAATAATGGTGTCGCCGGTTTCAATTCGTCGTAAAGAGAGTACCGGTTCCCAAAATCATACCTTTATTCGCATTCTTAAACAGCTTTTTCATTTAAGGTCATTGTTAACCCAATTTCACGATACTTTACGGCTTAAATACAACAAGAAAGGACAGCCACCACCCAGTGACAACAATCGAACAACCTGTTGAACGCAACAATCATACGCCAACAAGCAACATTGGCAGGAGCGCGCAAAACACGGTATGACGCGGCGCTTCAACCTAAAAATAACATTAATACGGCAGCGCGTATACATGGTTCAATTGTAGAATGAAACCGGGAATCAGCCATGAAATTGCTTACATTTTCACAGCTGATTAAGGAATGTTAAATCGAGCACGATAGTGTGCTTTTTAATTCATCAAATTTAATGATACTGATCATTTCAAGGAGAAGCGTTCAACTGTAGTGTGATTTTTCTGACATTAAACGTGGAACATTGCAGGCCCCCCCCCATGTACAATCAGTTTAACCCTTATTGGGAACAGCGCCTTAACAACAGAGCCTATTTACCACAGGAACAAAATGTACCCACTTTTGTCAGGGGGGACTTACTAATTCTAAAAAATACATGTAATGGATAATATTGGTATTCTTATATTTACTGTAGAAAAGAAATATGTTCATTTATCATGTAGAGCTTATAGTTCTGTAATATAAAGAAATACCAGAGGTAAAAAGTGTATTAATTTTAACTTTGTAAAATCAGGTACTTCATCAATACGTTAGAGAATGGTGTATCTATTTTAATACCCTATTGGTTTAACAGGTTTGGAACAGCAGTGACAGCCAAGCTACAGCCAATCTACAGCCAAAATCAGTGCTTAATATCAAGTATACCACAAGGCGCCTCGGTAAGTGAGCTATCTGAAAAAGTGTGCTTGTTTCGTTTACAGAGAAATTACAATGTATATAATAAAGTCCCTCAACCCTTTCCTGGACCCGTGCTAGGCACATTAATGGGCCTCCCACACCAGGGACTTTAGGGTTAAAGATTAGCAATTATGACACCATCACGTGGCAAAATGTGGGGCACATGAGCTGATATCAGGTTGCAGTTCACTGATAAATGGCCTCGAGGTGAGACACCCGGCTGAAAATCTAGGGCAGTCTGCGGTCAGAATGCTAGTCTGGCTAGTTTTGAGTAATGGTTCAAGTTGACTAGCCTAAAAACAAGGGAAACCACTGAAGCGAATCTGGGCTAGACGTAGCACAAAGTTCGGGGAAAGTTAAAGGGATATATTGAGTTATGAATCGATCGGCACATATATAATGAAATATCCCTAAATATGAAGTACCAGATTGGTTTGCATGGTGCACGATTTTCAGCTTAACTTTAGAAGCAGTAGACGAATTAAGAAGCGCAAACGTTTATTATTCCGTATCGTTTTGCCACAAGCAAGGTTTAGTCTTTCACACCAATTGAAAGATGATCCGTGGTTAGTCAAGTTTCTGGCCTGTTTGGAAAAGCCTATCGCGTTTACTGTAACATTGAAATTAAACACCACCCGCCCCCACAGCTTTAATTTAACGTTTTCCTTAATATTATAGTTCATTAATTTAGTACGCTGGTTAAAAAGCTACATAAAAAACCCAGGACAGACCAAAAAACCAACGATCACGTTAGCCGGGTCAAAGCAGGGTACAGCACTAACGGAATCATTTACAAACTTTAAAAAAAATTAAAATCATATAATTATAAAACACCTTAAAGGTGTGATCAGAGGGGACCAGCTTAGCAAATATAGATGAGAGAATATACAATGTTTAAAATGAGATTTCATCCAACAAGGTTTCATTTTTACTATTCCATAGACATATGGCATAATAGAGCACTTTGGAAATATTCTTTGGCAAACTGATTTGGGCAAGGAAGTCTCGATAAATTTAAAAAATTGATCGAAGACGAAGTTTATTATCTTTTGTTATCAATCCCTAGAGCCTACTTCAAAGCAACAATGTTTGTGGTGATACCTCTTTGAATGATTAAGCTAAAATAGACGCCGTATTGGTTGCACTAAGGTATGAGCTTTTTTGATATTTCTGTTCAAAAGTCAAACAGTTAGCTCAACTATCAACGCTTTGCCAGTAGACTCGTTAATCAAGAACAGGATCGGACGTTGACTAGTTGGAAGAAGGCTCTGTGGGATGTATGCAGAGACCAGCCTTCCCTTGATATCCATAGCTTTAAATTAGTGTTAAATTTACAAATGAGTTTAACAAGAAAACAATGTAATGAAGAAAACTGAGTCAGCCGCAAAGTATAACAGCCCGTGGTTAAGAGACAAATGAGCAGGAATGGAGAAATGAGCTAACGTTTCAGTGCTCGTACAATTGTGGGCATTCTGGTGTTCGTTCTTTCCCCAGCATTTCAATTTGGGAAGCGTAGGCAAAAAATCAATTGTAGCACGAACCGCAAAGGAAAGGACCCCCCTTGGTAAATCATACATAATAGAGCGCCATGTGAGTCAGACTGTTCGGCTCAATTAGATCCAACGCCTCCCCTGTCAAAAAGAGCCCCAGCAGGTGTTAAGAGCCGGTCATTTAGACAAATTGTTCCCATGAAATGTTTATACGGCGACATAACATACTACAGAATCAAGCCATTCAGTGAGCTCATTTTATTTGCGCGTATGGGATGGGATGTCTCAAAACGTGCACCCGGGAACAACTTTTCTGGTTCAAAAACCGGTGTCTCTTGAATGGTATTTGTTTCGTAGATCCAAGATGCCCGCCCGTTGCCCATTCAGCCTTTATTACAATAACTGTTGTGTATCCATCCCATTGTATAGAGATCACTGGTTACAGTGCGACTGCGATAAAACAATAAATATTCCGCGACCCCCTTTTCAAATGTCCACGTTTTCATGATTGTTAGTGTTTAGGGCAATAAACCTTGAAAGCACAAAATGATATTTAAAACAACACCCCTCTTTTACATTTTTTCTCAAATCACGAGGTTTTTTTGCAATAAAAAATTCTAACGAACTTCGCTCCTATCCCTTGTGTGCTCAACAAAGTTTACAAAAGGATGAGGCTTGTGGCAAACGTGCACGTGATATATGCGTATGGGATTATATTTTTCGCTGGCTTCTTTTCGGTATTGCATGCGGCGTTGTAATATACAACAGGGAATAACATGGTAGCTTCCATCCATGACTTGCTGTACAGTTGTGTACAATTTGTTGGAATAAATCTGGATTTTTTCACAAGGAATACTCCCAATGGCCATGAAAACCTCTGGTAAAGTTTTATTTAGGGATATTTCATTAATATATGTTGCGATAGATTCATACCAATAAATTCACTTTAAAGGTGCTTGTTCCGATCGTTCTTTTGGGTCCCTGATTTACCCGGAAGTAGTGTCAAGTTTGATATCAGAGAAGGCCTAATTTTTCTCTTGGTCCTTCCCTGAAATTTCAAGCTTTCAAATCCATGCCGTTTCTCAAGTCATGACCAAAAATCCTGCCCTTTTTAATGGTTAAACCATCAATATTATCACAGGTAGTGAATAAGAGTTTACACGAATGCAATAATAATCCTCTAGCATCAAAAACTAGCATCAAAAGTTTGTTGCCCACGGTACCAACCTGGTGGTCTGTGTAATACAAGTGGCAGGTTTCATACCAAGTAAATAATACGATAAACAAAAATCGGACCAAGCAACCTTTAATTTCAAAACCATGAAAAATTTCACAAATGAAGTACAAAGGAATGATGTACTAGAAAATAAAATCTGAAATTCTTAACCATGCAAATTGGCCTTTAATTTGAAGTTTACAGTGACTCAAAACTGAAGCGAACCTTTTTTTCGCTCCCTGTAAAGTTACCTATAAAATGTATTTTCATAAGAGGGTGGCCTGTGATAAATTGTTGCTTTGGGTCTATAACCACATTATATTTCTAATTACAACAGGCAGCTGATTTGATAAACTAAAGAAAAGAGCAGAGAGATTTGGAGCTTGTTGTCCTCAACCTGTTGCAAAGGTACGAAGTCAATTTTTTTTCTCAGGGAGTGGGTTGGGCAGATTGCTACAGTGGTAGTTTCCTTGTCTTTTGGTTTTGTGATCCATGTCTACTCTAACAGGTTTTCTCTGGGATCTATTGTTTATTGCTTTCAGAATTGCTGTTAGTGTTTTTAGTGATCAAAAACTTCTTTCTGTCAACCACATTGGTATTTGGTAGCTCTAATAATCACATCCATAATCTCTTTGGATTGTTTTTGTGCATCCAAAATACACACGTTGTGATCTGCTCCCCCTCCTTTCCGTATTACTAGCAATGGGTGCTCTTACCAATTAAGCTATAATGAGGCCATGGTTGTTGGCAGAGGAGGGAGAGATATCATCTATAGTGGTTGCGGTTCAGTTTCGGGGCGGTGTGCACATAGTTTTTTCAACACCGCATACACTGGCCAATCTCCAGGAAAAGATTATAACATCTTAGAGAACCTGGAGAACTAAGTCATTCAAATTTCAAACATAGTATAACATATTGATTTAATATAATAAATAACACATTCCCCTGATGCTATCCGTTAAGAAAGCGATTGGACACCTTTTGAACCAAAACCTAATACGGAGGTTGCCCGTTCAAGTCCCGCCACGTGCACATGGTCGTCTCAGGAAAAGATTTTAAAAAAATCAATTTATATTGTAATCATAATAAATACTTTGCCCTCATCATACATTCTGTATATCTTTTTTTTGGTACAGAGTGAACAACAGGCCAGATTACTGAAGAGGAAAGAACGATTTGGATCCTCCACAACATCAGTTACATCATCTAGTGAAATAGATGTAAGTTAATTGTCAAACTTATTAACGAGGAAAGGAAATAGTACCAGGGTTTTGTCCCCACATCATGTTGATTGGTACTTCAATTATTCAGTAGACATGAAGAATGAGATTTCATTTGTTGACCGCCATGCCATATATTTCCATATTGCATGGTTGGTGTAATGTTGCGCCAGTATGATGATGACATGCTACTCTGCGTCATGCAACTCTGCGGGATACAACCCCGTGTCATGTAACTCTGAGACATGCAACTCCATATCACGCAACCAAGTAATTTTTGCATATTTTTGTCATACACATGTTGGTGTTGTCACTTATCCATGGTAATAACTGTGGCTCAAAAGTGTTTCTTTGCTTGTGAAAACTGAAAATAAAGTGAAATATTTTGAACTTTGGGACTTTAAAGTCTGACTCAGAGATTTCGAAATATTATTTTTTTGTGTAATAATGAAAAATAGTTGACTAGAACTAAAGATACTAACCTAAAATGCACAATTTCGAAATTTGAGATGAATCGGATTTTTCGTTTTGATGCAGTAAACATTTATGTGTAGCATTACGTCCCATAGGATACTGTGTATAACAAAGTTGTGATTTTCTATATGAAGGAATTCGATTAAGCTTAGCAATCTCACACAGTGATTAGTATATGGACAAGCATTATGTACATGCAAAAAACATGATTTTTTTGGAAATTGAGGGCGCCCTCCTCAGGAAATCTCTGAGTTGGCCTTTAACTTGATTATTATTTGTTACTTTCATGTCTACTGAATGAAAAAATTTGTTATCTCCCTGTCCTTTTGCATGTGGATAATAACACTTGTTTGAGTGACATTTTAGTATCAAAGTGTGATCAAACAGGAGGTAACTAATTTTGTACCATTGTTATGGTAAGTATTCTGGCAGGTGTTTGAGCAGAAAGGCATTCAAACTAATTCAGATACTAAGCTACCAGGCAGGAGTGCCCATTTCTCTGTCTTTGGTGTTGGAGTCAGACACTCCTTGTGCTACTCCTCCTATGCAGTGAATCTGTTTTTGCCCTTCCCAGCATATAACAGTACCAATTCATGCTCCTGGGTGGGTGGGGAGAGGCCAGTGAGGCAAAGTGCCTTGTGCAAGGACACAACACCCTGACTTCAATGGGGATCGAACCCATGACCCACTAATAAGGAGGCGGTTACTGTATCCACTGCGACACATGCTAAAATACCTGGCTTTACTGACAAATTTGAACTATGTGTGTACAGAGACACAATGCATGATACACGTCACATGCAAGACAGCTGTGTAAAATCAGTTGTATTATTATGTTGTAGCTCTGACTCTAAGTTGAAAGATTAATCCCCCTCAAATTTGTTAATGCTTTAATTTTCTCTATTCTAATATATTGTTTTATTTCAGGCCAAGAAGAAGAAAAGAGCAGAGAGGTTTGGTTTATAGTTATGAGCTCAATGGCTAACTCATTTGACAGTATTGTTTTTTAAACCTGCATAGCAGATTCATATCATACACTGCTGAAATCTTCAAGCCTTGAGTTTCCATGGCAACAGTTGCCATAGCACTAGCCTCAAATGATGGGTTAAATCGTCTCCAGTTTACATAAGATGCGGGGGGTCAATGAGACATAGTTGAAACGATATAAGGAGGTATACCACTCCAGGTTGCCTGATGGGGCCAAACTTCTTTATGTTGTGTATTATTTTTGAAAAGTGCTGAATGCCCCTTTTGTTCTATCCGTGAGGATTTTTTAAATGGAAGCGCCATCTCCTGAAGACGGAATATGTGCTTCATTTTTAAAAATTGTAAATCGCATATTGTTTCTTATAGCAGGGCTTCCCTATCCTAATGTGCAACTGTGAAGTTGAGTATTTTGTAGTAAAAGCAATTGGCCATTGGTGATTTTCTTTGTCCGATTTTGAAGTTGAGACACAAGAATATTACGTCAGTGGCAATTGATACTCGTGCAGAAAAGTAGAAATGTCCGGCTCAACTTGGAAAAAGTAGTCGGTTTTATGTACCAGTCTCATTTCATTGCACTGTAACCACATTTGAGTTCCATGCAACACAGTTTTGGATGTTTGCACCCTTTGTGTATCGAAACAAGGCTGAAACCTTTTGAAATCTCTCAAGACATTTTTCAATTACTGTATTCGCCCTTATTAGCGCCCACGCCCCAAAAAGCACCCATCAACTTATAAAAGGTTGTCCTATTGCCACCCACCCCAGAACTCAGAACCATGCTATGTCCATGTTTAATCAATCATTGCATATGCACTAAATGAATTAATTGCAGAATTCTGAAGTGCAGAAATAATGGTATTATCAAATATACAAATTACTTTTTAAGTGTTGGGCAAACTTCTAGCGCTACAGAATTTGGAATTCTATACTAAAAATAATGTGCTCATACTAAATGACTTCTGGTAATGCACATCATAAGTGCCCACCTAAAATGACTTACTAATTGCCCTGAGCACTAATAAGGATAAATATGATTTTTGTTATTTAGTGTATGTCAAGTTTTGAGCAAAGGCTCAACTAGATTTGCTGCTATTCCATTAGTAAACTCTTTATACCTTTCAACATAATGTAAAAGTGTGCTGTAATGGGCAAGAAATTACCTCATACATGTACATTGTAATTCTGGCCCATCCATGAGATATTTTTCTCACCCATTACATTCAACTTAAAAACTTGGCACTACTGTTCCCGCAAATAAATCATGGCCGGTGTGGAACACTTGGTACGTATGTAATGTATGGGTATATTTACGCAGTTCTGCAAAATGAGATGCAAACACGTATGCTGTGTCTTGCGCTGAATGCCTTATGTACGTGGCTGGTATCTAATACGCTGGTCACGATTCTTCTGCAGAAGCTGTAGTACAGGGAGGGAACATATGGGTTTTGATGTGCATGTGGGTCCCTAGATTTTTGTAGAAAAGGTACATGACCTTTTGTTTTTAAAAGTTGGAATACCACTGTCAAGATTGTGACCAATTTCTTGGATACATGAAACTACTGATGAATTGATCATAGACACATTTTCAGGAGGAATTGATCATAGACAGTTTCAGAAGAAATGCATTCAAATTGCACTACAATCATGAGAGCAAATCTTAACCCTAGTACAATAGTTAGCCTAGTAAATAATGGTTGAACTTAAATTCAAGATACCATTTAAATGAGACAATTTTTTTCCTGTTACTTTGTAAGAATTTTAATTTAAATGATTAAGTTTTGTTATTACTTTTGTATTAGTTTGTGTAAGCCATTTCATAGGCTTGATGGGCATGTTTGTTTTAATAAGGTATTTTAAAGTTGTTTAAATTTTTTTGTCTTGTAAAAAGTATATAACTGAACAGGTTTTGATTTTGGGTTGGACTTACCTTAATATCAATATAAGCTATAGTAGATAAAACCCATCGTGTCACCTCTAGTACTTTTCCGAAGGTATGGGCATTGAATGAGGGGTGTGTGCAGTGGGTGGAAATTAAAATTCCATGCTAAATCTATTGAAACATGTAGTCTGATAGCTGAAAAAAAAATCAATTCTATGCTTAATGAAAGCATTCAAGTCAACTCTCAAAACATTCTAACTAATCTATTTTGCTTCAGTGGTATTCAGTGTAACAGGTGAGTTGAATGTTACCGACTTTTGAGCGCCCGTGTTTTGGATACAAAGGAACACAAAAGTCTTTGCACTCTCTATGTAAAATGTTGTCAACATGAAAAGCCAGATTATCTTAATTTGTTCATGAAACATGAACCTCCTCTCCCAACTAATCGACGCTGTCCAAAACTTTTCCTCTGGTGACACGATGGGTTGAATCTACTATAGTTGTTCATCAAGAATGATTCAAGAATGCAAATTAAGATTTCTGGCTGAAATCTTGGTGCAACACCTTGATAAGATGCATTGAAGATGGTGATGTTTTAGAGTAGCAGATAATGCTTGTTTCTTAAAAGCAGGTATATAAGGGACACAATTATTGTAGTTGACTAAAATAGTGAAAATGTGAATAGTGATCAGAGATGCCACTTTACTGATGTTTGCTTTTTCTGCTAATATCCTGATCATATTTTTTTTGGGGGGGGAGCAAAACTTTTAAAAATATGGGGAGAAATGTGCCAAAAGTCATTTTTATGTCAAAAAAGTACCTTGTAACAATTAGAAAAATGTGCTTAAAATTTCCAAAGTTTTTTGGCTTCTGGAAGTTCTGGGACTCTGTTCTGTAAGCTCCCACTTGGGCTTTGCATGGCAACCTACTTGACCGGGTGGGGTTGGAGTGTGAGAATGTTGGCAATTTTATTACAAAGAAGAGTCTACTGAGCTAAGGAATATTTATGACCACTGGTACCAAAACACAGATGAAATATTGTAAAATATAAATCACAGCATCACAACCAGGTGAAAAAGGGATCTGATGCCAGATACAAATGATCATTTATAATTTGGCCAGTTCGATATGACAAAATTATGTCTCTGTAGTTATTAGTTGTAATTAACTTCTTCAAGATTACATTATTGACAGGTTTTTCCATCTAACAAATCAGATAACCATACAGTATGAATTAAATGCATGATGACGCTCTAACTATGATATCCATATGCACAAAATTCATACGTCAGTCTGAATCATCAGTTCGGAAAGAATCCTGGCAATATACTTTTGAAGAAATAAATGAATTATTCTGTGTGCATAATCCTCTAGTCGGGTGAATTCTAAAGGGTGGAAGATGATGAAAAGGAAGAAAAAGCTTTAGGGTAACAAAATGTTCATAGTCGTACATAAAGTTGTGGCAATGGTTCTTGGCAAACAAGATAAAAGAGGTCAATATTTGCTCTCATTTGATACACTATATTCAGTATTGTGAGTTGTGCCAAATCAAACAATAGCATTCTGTTGTATTTGGGCCTCACAGAGGCTATCACTTCTGATGTAATATACTGAATGTTCCAAAGTAACTTTACCATTTCATATATTTTATTATCTTAAATCCTGAAGTTTCTTCTGAGACACCATGTATTTACATCCCTTTGACTAAAGTAGCATCGTATGATGTACATAATGTTTTTAGTCACAGCAGAGATGAAATCTCTCTAGATAGGAGTAGTGGTTTAAATTCTCTATTAACAGTTTTTTGGTGGTCAAAAGCAAGTATAGCAAAGATTTTTATGGGAATTTTGGTTTAAAAAAGTAGTTTGTTTTTTCAGTAGTAAGACAATGTAATTTTCTTTTTTGTGGGTTGCAAGTCACAATAGTTGTTCTTGTACACTCGCCCAAAATATTGTCAAGTGAGTGCAAGAAGGTTGTAAGTGCAATAGCTGCCATGTGATACATCTGTGTGCTGCATTGTATTAGGAGTCTGTGATTGTCTTGAAATGGTTCTTCATGCCAACTGTGTCACCTGAAGAACCATTTCAGAGCCACCAACCAAATACTAGGCATAATATTATGTTGATGTTAATTTCGACCATGGCAACATTGCACTTACAACCTTGTTGCACTCACTTGACAAAATAGGCCTGCCTTCAATACCAAGAAGCCTTTCTCTTTAGTAGTTTCATGTTTTGGGCAATATTCTGAAATTGCTGCATAAGATGGGGGAAATAAAGTTAAAGCAGTTAGTTGATAGTAACATTACTAACTCTGTTTCGATCGAAGTTTTGTGGGTGACTTCACTGCGGTGTTTAGGTTTGCAACCCGAGCCGCACACGTCGACCGTGGAATTGGTGCACATATATGCACCGAACAAAGCCTGCGCAATCCAAATACTAGAGTGAATGCAAAGTCGCGTCATGACGTCTCCCCCAACTTCGAGACGACAAGTATATCCATAAGTAGCTGCCTTATGTTTACTCGATTCTTGGGGCTATATCAGGCTATTGCTCTGTTTTTTTTTTTTTAAATACTCTGATAATGGAGCGACAACTCATCTGTAGTAAAAGGCCTATAATATGGTTGATAAGCAGGGTACATTTTGAATTGCACTTCTAAATACCCAACCAACTTGACACAAAAACATGCCTAAACTGGCATTTTCATGATCACACCTTGCCTTCATCCGTGCCTACTACAAAAAAATCGATTTTTGTTTATCATATGAACTGATGGCTAATATATATTATGCATTCTCTTGCTTATTCCTGCATGCAGATTTTACCGACCTTAGAAGAAGATGTCATAATTTGTGTTTTCAGTGATTTGACAAATTACCATACAGTGGCCTATGGGACACGGTATGGCAACATTTGGCTCATAACATCAAAACTCCCATCAGAATCAATTGAAATTTTGAGAATAAACTTCCTCCAAGGATACTCAGTTAATCATGAAAAAAATAAGGGTGCTAGATCACAAGTGCACCTTTTAAGACCAATCACATTTATGACCTTTAGAACTCGGGCATATGCAGATGCGGTGATCAGTGAGAGCGCCCATGTCCAGCTGTGCTGTTCAGGAATGTGACCGATATCGATCGAGTGGACTTTGAACTTATGCGGTCACATTTCTGAACACAGCTGGGCATGGGCGCTATAACTGCATCACTGCATACGCTCGGTTTTCTAAAGGTCGTAAATGTGGAAATAAGAATGTTTAACTCCCTGTACACAACCTGCCTATCTTTCAACATCTAAGCACTATTTTGATTGGTTGCTTAGATGGTAATATCATGTAATTGGGGGGGGGGGAAGAGTTAAGATATTTTGAAAGCTACTTATTCTTATTATGATCTTGGAGCATTGAAGAAACAATGCTGCTTTAGGGAGTGGTCATTATTTATGCCAGGTGGATTGCAAGAATTTTTTGGGGGCAACAATTATTTGTGGGTCTCTTTAGCTACCCCCCCACAATTCATTGCATTTCTCCTGGCACAAATACTCTTAACTCCTCCCTTCTTCACTATGCATCCCCTACATTTGTCAAAGGCTATTCATTGTTTTATGAGCAGCAGTGTAACATCATGTGTAATGTTATGTAATAACTTGTTTGTGGAGATACTGCCATTTAATGTTCAGTGGACTGGGCACGTTTATCATTAATGCATAATTATAAATGGTTAATTATAAAACGGGATATTGTCTTTCTTCCACTCTCCTTTTCAAAACTTGCGTACTTTTGTTCAAAAATGGCTTTGACTTGCAGGTGAGTGTTGTGCTCTCAAGAACTCTGATTGTAGACCTGCAAAATAAATACTTCATAAAATTGCATGAGATAAAATAGTTTATAAAGTAGATTGTAATAATACATTTGTACACTTTTTTATCAGAACTGATTTTTTTTTAATTCGGCAACTGCTGGCAGTGTTTTTATTGGGACAAAATAAACTACATAACTATAGTCTTACATCATCTGCCAATTTGTATTGTCTGATTAGAAAAGTTCAATATTGGTTTGGGCAAGGATATTGACAAACCCAAGGATGTTTTCTCTTGCAGTGTACACTACTTTAATTGATTTAGAATAGCACCATCCTGTTAAGCAAGTTTGAGATTTTGACATACCACTATGATCCTGGAGCATGGGTTGTGGCAACCGTTCCAGAGCGGAGCTATTCATTATATTGATTGCTGACCACAATAGCAGTAGCGATTTATTCCGTAAATGTTATCAAGGATTAGAATTGCAAATCTGGCACACCAGTCCTCGCTGGTCTTGTGGTTAGGTAGCTAACCTCATGATACAGGGGTCTCGGGTTCGAATCTCGCTATTGCTTCTTTTAAAATATATGAAATTTTCATTATTTTTTCAGGTTAGAGGGAAAAATTCCAAGTCCAAAAACGATAAGAAAACTAAATAGCTGCCCTTTGAGGTTAGTGAGGGAGACCTGCTCCTGGAGCATGGGTGGTGGTCAAAAACTACCGCGTGCTCCTGTTAAGTGTACCCCGGGAGTGTACCATGCGGAGCTAATAAGCTAACAGGCTGATTTTGGCTCACTTGTCTGTAATATTGAATGAAGTTGGTCTAGTGTGAAGTCTTCATTGAGGGATTATGTCTGAGGCCCCCCAAAAATTGTTTGTCCTCATCCGACCGACCCTAATTTTGGAAATCAGGAAAAAGTTTTTTTTTTTTCCTTTTACTGTGCAAAAGAATACCGACCCTAATTTTGAAAAATTCCAAAAAAAGTTGGTTTTTTTTTTTCAATTTTAACTTTCTGAAATGTAAAAAAGATCTGTTTAAACAGTTTCTTAGCATGTTAGTTGGGTATCATAATGTACAAAGATTTTTGAGTAAGGATCAACTTGATTTTTAGTGTTTGATTAACTTATTAATACAAACAAACATGTTTCAATACAGTTTGCTATGACGTAAAAGAAAAGAAAAACAATTTCCGACCGACCGACCCAACTCTAAAAGTCATCTATGGACAATCAAACAATTTTTTTTTCTGGCCTGATGGAATAAAGCTCTGTAATCCCTCACTGAAGTCTTGATACTAGACTAGTTCTGTGCAAAATTACAGAGAGGAATAACCAATTTTGGTGTGAAATAATAACACCTGCAATGATTCATTAGCAATTTCTTAAAAGAACTTGTCTCCAGTTGCATCATCATGCATGGTCAGTTTCTTATAACACTAACATACCATAATGACACTATTCAAAGTGAGTGGGCTGTATATTTATCCAGTGCATGTATCCTATACTTTACTATGGAAGATGATTTTATTTTGGGAATTAAAATACTAGCGATCAAAAATTTTGAATCATTGACCCAATCCAAGAGCATTACTCATTGGCACTTCCAGATGGATCCATTTTTTTAATCATTAGATACAAGTAAGATTTCTTGCAAGTAAGATTTGTACAGGTTCTTACTGAAACACCATAGGTAAAAGTGCACTCAAGGATAGAGGTCTTAAGTTCCATATTTGGCAAAAGTCAGGATTGATGAAAGGTGGTGTTATTTTGTAGCCAACAAGTGATTCCTTTTGATATGAAACATCTCATATAACCATCTCTTTGAATTGATAGATGATGTAGGATACTGTAATTTTTCTATTTGTCCATGACTGTAGCAAAGTTGACTGCCATGTAAAATCATGATGAAAATTTGTAAGGGTTTTTTATTGATTTTTTTCAAAGTGTTCTTGCTTCTAAATTGGGTTACAATGTTTTACTGTATAAAGTTTGTATTTTGTCCATGGTATTAAATTATTAGTACCCAAAAGACTGGCTGTAGTCTTGCATTCTTTGTGTGATATTAAATGAGACCTACCACAAAGGGCCACTGATTTCAGCATCCTTTTTGTTTTAAAGATGTCCGTTCAATGGTGCCTTAAAAGCGGCACTGGCACTTTTCACGAAATATGAAATTTCCTTCAGATTGATAGCAAATGATAGTCTAGCCATTGGAGGATAGAGAAATAATTTTACATATAAAAATAACCCTCCCTAAAAACTGATAGGACATTATTTATTAAGGGCCTAAAGCACCCAGGTAAGTTGTGGCCAACTTTAAGTTTGCCGTAACGTAATATCAACAATGTCTATCATGAATCATCGAATATTACTCATTGATATTAAAACCACAAAGGTTAGCAGGCTGGTCCAAAACAGGTTCCTGCCATGGAATCGGGTTTCTTTTGTAAGCTATTTCACGGACGTCTGCTGAATCAATGTCGCCGTGGCATTCTAAGGGAAATCGTCCTGTTTACCCTAAGGGCCCAGATTTTTGTCCTTTAACATTTCAGGTTAAATGTAAAAAGCCTTTATAACCATGCAAAATCTCATTTTGAAAAGCTGAGGGCGCACTTTTTCAAATGTTCCAGTTGTCTCCCAAGGCTGATTCGGGAGATTTTGAAGTCTTATTTTTTTTTTACTAATCAACTACAACTACATATCGTTGCCTAAATTCTCAATTCCAAAGTTAAGAGATGGATCTGTTTTTCGTTTTGATAGAGTGCTAGGGTTCCTTCACGGAAACGATGCCATTTTCAGGTCATTTCCGTCACAGTATTAAAATTTACGTTGTTGTAATGATAAGTGTAGACCACATTATGTGAACTATACAAATAGAAATAATTAGACCCCATCTTTAATTTCCATTTTCTTAAATCTTGTCTTCATCTTTCTGTCACAGTTTGTGCTATATAGTTGTGCCATTTTTGTGATGGAATTGGAGATTAAGATTATAGAATAAAGGTGCATACATAGCTATAAGCTACCGGCCAGAGTGGCCCCATCTGCTCTGTCCTTGTGTTGGGCCAGACTCCTTAATGTAATTTACTGTGTGTGTGGGGGGGGGGGGGGAGGTGGCACTATGTTTTGGCCATCCTCCACACGGACAGCAACTGTCTATTTTTTACCTTCCCAGCATACAAAGTTTGCCAAAAAAGTGCACATCAAGAAAATTTTTTCCCTTTTCAATCTTTGCTAAAACTATGTACTGTATGAGGCCTAATTCTGTAAATTGCCATTTACCCCCATCCCATTGGGTCCCAGATTGGTCAGCTTTCATTTTAATCTTGGTAGGTAACGAAAATAAAAAAGCTTTGAAAAGAAAGTGGATTTGGTGCATAACTTTTTGTGAACAGATTGTAAACATTTGAAGTTTGACATTCAGGGTAGTAGTGTTGTTGATTGTATAAAAGCTGCATTATATCTCCGATTAAAGTTAATCTTTACCAACATTTCAAGATGGCTGGTCCTTCATCCCAGTTACCGTTCAACAGCCATATTCACCACGGAACAGTATGTGATATAAAGAGACACTGGCCATTTGAAAAATAGTGCGCCCCTCAAGATTTTCAAAATCGATATTGGTTCTTGGTTGTTAAAGCTTTTATATACAAAGCCTCACCCGAAATGATTGAAGACCAAATCAGCTTCCTTGTGGGTTAACAGAACGATTTGATAATTTAATAGTCGCCGGCGAACGTTTAATACAGCAGACGACGCGAAAAAATGGCGTTTTTAACACAAGAACACGCAGGCCGTTTATGCATGGTTCCCACACTATGCACACTGTTTGATTTGGGGGGCCGGTCTATAACCTTGTTTGTAATAGCAGTGAGTCCTACAGTCAAAAATATTCATGTAATATTCACCATTTGTTGATTTTTTTAAAGTTATGGAAAACTTAAAAACATTGGCCTACAAATTCGGATGTCTTTATCCTCATATCAAATGTTCTATCTGGGTTTTGTGGGCCTTGCCAGCTATAGCTGGCAGGACTTCTTAGCAATCCGTTGTGAGTGTGGATGGGATTGGGTGTGTCAAACAAAATTGTTAAGTTTTTTTTAATTGACCCACAATGGAAAAGTTTAACTGCCAATTGGAACCAAACTTCTGTATAGGTGCACAATGGGATTCCTCCTATGTGGATGAGGGGGGTCAAAGGTTCATGTGAGGTCAAGGAAAAAATTGGGCTTACTTAAAAAGGTATAAAATTCATTAAATGAAAACTTGCTTGAAGTTCAATTGGAACCAAACTTTGTCATAGGTGCACCATGCGATCCTCATCTGTTGATGAGCTTGTGATCCCAAGGTAACGTGCCAGGGTCAAAAGGTCCTGGGGCGGCCCACAGCTTATATTCTTTGAAAATAGCGAGGGAGAAAGCGAGAAACGACGAAAATTTAGTGGGGGTATGGTTATTTTTATGTGTAAAATATATCTCTGTCCTTCCAATGGCCTCGACTATCATTTGAGAGCAAAAAATGGAGGGAAGAAGGAGTTACCCTATGACCCCCACCTATCCACGTATAGTTTACCCTGAGCCTACGAGAAAAGTGTATGAAAGGCGACAATTAACAAACACCGGGGAGAAGGGGAAAGGATGAGAACTATCGGAGGTGGACAAGCTATCGACAGGCGAATGTGGGAATAGAGTCAGCGCGGGGAAGGGGAGAGACGAAGGGGTGGCTCAGTGGGAACGTTAATAAAAAAGGGCGGAAGGGAGCTAAGAAATGATTTTTTGAAATGTGTCCGTGCGCTTTAAGTGACACTTTCATTAGACAGAGCCATGTAGAACCATTCATTTGTGTTCCGCTTACCAACAAAATCCGGAACAGAATACAAATGAATGGTGACATATGAGAACACGGTGGGATAAGAACAGAAGCAACATGAAGGCAAGACTCAAAAGTCGGGCAACCACACCATAGAACGCCATCAAGAAAATCCAAGCACAAGAAGGAATGCAATACACTTGCTCCATCGTTTAACCGTCACAGATTATCTGGCTGGCGCTGTACCACATCCACCCACAGAGGGATCACTCTTTGCAAATGATAATCTAATAATTGAAGTATTTATGTAATGCTTTCATGTGTACAAGCACTTTCACTTATTACACTACTTTGGAATACGTCAGCTGCCATACAGTACCCAAGGCATACTCAACCTTTGGGGGGTGGCAATGGACAATATTCCCAACCGCTCCCCATTTTGCACCTGGTGAGAGAGTCAATCGAGATAAAGTGTCTTCCCTGTTACCAACACATGATGACATTATAACTCACCACGACCTTTGGATTACAGACAATGCTCTATCCACTGCCCCACAAGGCTTCAAGTAGAATCTTCCAATAGAGTGGCCTACTGCAAATAGTTTGTCAACCATCCCCCTATACTCTATTCATCTGATATGTGACACGTACCATATTTGCAGAGGTGAAAAATGCAATGAGTGCGGTACTTCTGTAATCATTTATTGTGAGGAAATGTGTCAGGCCTGGTGAAAAAAAATCCACTATTGTGCTTTCCATACATAAGAAAATTGTATTTAGTGGCAGTTGAGTGAGTTATATGACCGGTTCCTCCAGATAATCAGTGTGGCAAGTGCTTTGTAATTGGTTCATTTTCCCTCTCCGACTCAATTGAATAGGTCCAAACTCCAGTGGGACGAACTATAAACGTGTATAGACTATAGGTTTCCTCAGCTTCCCATCTCAATGACCCAAACAACTTCCCACACAGAAGTGGCCCTGCTGGCCCAGCATGAATTCCTTTAATTGTCAATTGATCGGGCAAAGTTTTATTGTAGCGAAGAACTGTATTATTTTTTCCTTGAAAGTGCTTTTCACCTTTAAAAAATCTTAATTTCTGAATGTTGTTTTGGCCCGATTTTAAGTATATAAGTTTATCTGATAATGGCCTTCCCCCCAAACCCTACTGTTAAAGTTTGCGCGCCGATATTTTCAACCCTTTTTTTATGTCAGGCTAAAAACGTGATTTTGTAATCAACCTTAGGTTACCATTAAATTATATTAGCGATCAAAATGGGGCACATTTTCACTCATAACATGCAAACCAAACATCCTTTAGCCCTAAGATTTCACAGGGCAATGAGAAAAAACTTTTTTTCAATGATTTTATATGGTGAGTTATTTTACTTAAAAGCATAACTAGGCTATTTTTTTTTTTTTTTTTCACTTTTTTTTTTTTATTTTTTTTTTTTTTTTTTTGTATCGATCGGTCCATGGACCTTCAACTAACCGATGTCCATGCTAAACTAAGACTGGCCGAAATAATGGTCCAGGATGAATTTTTCATTTGTCTCATAGTGCAGTTCCACAATTATTGTGGCACTTTATTCTGTTAAAGCATGATACAAAACTTGAGAAAAATATATAAAAAAAGTAAAAATATTGATTTTTTGCATGGTTGTAAGTTTTTTATACATTAGCCCTCATCTGAAATCATTAAGACCAAAATCAGCGTCCAAGGAACAGAATGATTTTATAATTAATGTCGCCGACGGCATTAATTCAGCAGACGACGGAAATGCGTTACAAGAAAGCATGCCGTATGCTGTTTTCCCACGGCTATACCCTGTTTTTACCGTTCGGTGACCTTTGCGGTTTTAGTATCAATGAGTCCGAGTCTATGATATTCATGTAATTACACATTTGTTGATTGAAGTTACAGAAAAACTTAAAAGTTTGCCTACAATTTACGGGTAATGTCTTTTCCTCTTATTAAATTTGGGGGCCCTATCTGTTTTTGATATATATTTTTTTTTGTGTAAAATGTATCTCTACATGGCCTAACTACATTTGAGGGCAAATTGAATAAATTTCATATTTTGTAAAATTGCCAGTGCCGCTTTAACGTATTTCAGTATTTCAAGTATACAATAAATATATGCCTCCTGACCAATTTTTTTTTATCTTTCCGGACCATATTTGCCAGAATATTTTAAGCTCATGACTATATGTCCTGAAGCATCATTTTCGGGCCACAATCTCATAGAGCTTTTTAATTGGGGGGGGGGTGTGAGTCCTTATTGCCGAATTGTGTCGGCACATGAAAAGTTTTGCTTCAACGCTATCTTTTTACCGTCGGTCAAAATCTTATGGATACAAATATCATTTCAAGATTGTTCAAAAGACTAAAATATTTTTGTTTCCCTAAACATCCACCTACATCTATTTTATAATTAATACATATACCTGATATTGCCTACAAATCAATATTTTGCTGACAGCATTCTTAAATGGGGGGGGGCCACCTCACATTGCCCTCTAGGGATGGCCCCCTGATCTCTGACCTTAAAGTAAGTGAGTGAGTATTTGAGCCTCACTTTAATACACCAAACCTTTATTTTCTTACTGTTTTAGGTAACTATGTCGAACTAAATGTCGACATTTAATAGCGCCTTTCACAAAGTTATCAAAGCGCTTTACATTTATTTCGCTGAAACCCAAAAAACTAGATACATATATGTCAGCTCCTTACAAATGCCCACGGCATACTCATACTTTGGGCGGCGCTCATTGACATATTCCTAACATCGTCCCCATGTTAGCACCCTGGTGAGAGAGACAAGCGAGGTAAGTACCTTGCCCAAGTGGACAACACATTAGCCACAGCGGGACTCAAACCCAAGACCTGTTGGTCATGAGGCGTCCGTTATTTTACTGGACCATGTGTGTTGAGGTTGCAATGAAAACATTAGGTCTTACGTACAAAAGAGTCTAAGGGCGCTTCCCACTATGGTTTTGGTACCAGGACTGGTAGCTCGATGCTACACGACCCACTTCCTTGGCTATTGGAACGCGTTTAAGTGGCCTCGGACCTACATCCGAATCGGGTCCGAGACAACCTCAGGTAGGTAGTCTCTCGGTATTAGGACGTGGTACCAAATTCACAGTGGAACGCGTTTGTTTCAGCGTAAGTGGCCCGGCTCACATATCACCGCGGAAACCACTGCCTTGGCTGTGAGCAGACCCGGGGAGCAAGGACAAAATTATCGCCAACAGAATCCGTATTTTTCTACATTGAATTCAAATTACCCTGAAAGCATCTACCATTCTTCTGATTAGTTTCTTCTATTGTATGATATAGTTCATTAAGGTTATAACACGATACTTGAAAGATATTTGTTAGCGATAATAGCAGCGGTGAAAACCGCGGACTGACGGACATCCGTAACACGTAAACAATGACACTTCCGGGTTTACGATGAATCTGCAAATGGATACGGTCACGCACGATCACTCGATTTAATATCAAAATGATCAGAAATGATAACCTAAAACATGTTTTGTTCGACAATCAACATGTTTTACATCAACATTTTCATCAGAGAATCCTATTTGTTTCCATTAAGTATCAACAGGAGGAACAGCGCAGATCAATATTTTGGCAAAATAAACATCATGGACGGAATTTAAGGAACAACATCCGGGTAAATTGGTCCCGATACGACTATCGGCATTTGGCACGGATGGATCTATAATGCGACAGTGGAACGCGAAATCAATGTGGGCCGAGCCCACTTCTATGTGGACGCGGACTCTAGGCCGAGCACACTGTTTATAGTGGGACACGACCTAATTGTAATTTAGTTCCACAAGAAAAGACATTTCCTTTGCATTGACTGAGGTTTTTGGATTTATTTTTGTAAATTGCATATTTGTAGTCTTGGAATTTGCTACATTTGGTTCCTTTATGAGAAACTGTGGAGAACTGTCCATTTTGTACAAAACTAATTTTGACTTACACTCTAAAATATATTGTCAATTTCACAGGTATTTTACTGTCAGCAATTCTGTCAAAATTAAGTGTAAAACACAGTAATAGTAAAAGTAATTCAATAAAACTCTCAAAACATGTTTCTTTTTTATCTTCTTATAACTTTTGCTCCATAAATTTATTGGCATTGTAATACTATTACATTGGCACTTTAATATTAGTGGATGGATCCAGGATCATAAAGCAAGGGCACCAGATCAAGCAAAACAAATGTGTATATCAACCAACATGTTACACTGGTTCTCAAACCTCCTTTTTTTACCAGTACACACGTATAGTACCTAAGGGAAACATTATGGTGTGTTATCCACTTATGTATAGTCCTCCTGAGTTAAAGGCCGACTCAGAGATTTCCTGAGGAGGGCTTCCCTCAATTTTCCAAAAAATCTTGTTTCATGTTCATAATGCTTGTCCCTATACTGAATCACTGCGTGAAATTGCTACGCTTAAATCGCATTCCTTCATATAGAAATCACAACTTTGTTATAAAATTCCGGATCCGGAATTTTTGTTATACACAGTATCCTATGGGACGTAAACTACCATAATGTTTACTGCGCAAAACGAAAATCCGATTCAGCTCAAATTTTTCGGATTGTGCATTTTTAGGTTACTATCTTTAGTTCTAGTTGACTATTTTCATTATTACACAAATAATATATTTCCGAAATTTCTGAGTCATACTTTAAGGTGGCTGAGAATGATCTACTTGCCAATAAAATGCATTTTTTAAATCTTCTGTGTGTCCCCCACCGCTCTGATGATTCTAGATCCACCACTATGATCAGTTGGCAAATTTTGATTATCCAATTTTGGGCTTTTTTACATAGACCAATACAATGTACATGTACATCCATACATACACACACATAACAGACTAACATACATACAGAAATGCCACTATCCCAAATCACCCTTCTGCTTTTTAAGCAGGGGATAAAAATACTTCCATACATGTAGCCCATTCATCTACAGCCAACCACTTGGGGGGCTACTGCCAATCACAACATCTCAGAATTGAGGCTGTTCTATTTGAAATGTATTTTGAACTATTGTGCTTTTTGCGTCGTGACCTAGTATAGGGTTAGTGGATGGTAATCAGAAAAGGGAGAGGGAAATAGTTGCAATAGTTGCCTTGAGGAAGTAACCTCCACAAGCTCAAACTCAATGTCCTTAGAAGCACTGACCAGATGGTCTTGATATGGACGTAAGCACAGTTTTTCACCTATCACTGTGGCGTCCTTCACCTAACGGATGTAGGAGAACTTCTCGTCTGTTGTGGCACTTTCATCGAGAACTCTGCAAAAGAAGGTGAATATCTTCAAGTTTGCCTTGATTTTTTACTCTCTTATATTGACCTCCAGATTTTATTAGTTTAAAAAAAAGCACCAAGAAACAATGTTTTCAACATTTAAATTAAAGGTGGTGACCCGATCAGGGTCTTTTTTTCATATGATTCTTCCTCCCTCACACAACTTTGAGTTGAATCGGGCAGCATTTGGTTAGTAGAAGCAAAAACGTGGGTTGGTATATTTTGTGGCCCCACTTTACCTAGTTGAATTCAGCAGCCTGACGGAATAAAGTCCCACAGTATTCCCTGTACTTTATTCGTCAAGGCTGCTGAATTAAACTGGGAGGCTAGGCAAAGTGGGGGTCACCAAAAATGTACCACCCCAAAAATGTGCAAAGAAATTTGCAGACAGGCAGGGTGTTAATAAAATGCAGTATACCCACATTGATCGACGTTTTTGTTCATAACATTGAAAGAAAAACATTTCCTGGGCCTCAAAATTAACTGGTGTAATGATATACCCCAAATCTGAATTTTGATTGAAGAAAATGGGGGCGACTACACTGGTGAATCTAGCCTGCTTTTGAGGGGATATGGCAGAATGTACGACAGAATGACCTTTCCATAGGCTGTTTTGTATGTTGGCATGAACCGGGGGGGGGGGGGGCTCCGCCCAAAAGCACCCCCAAGATACACCACCCACTGCTCAATTGGGTTACCCAACCTAATTATTTTGACAAAATAGAGGAAAATAATACCATTCAGCACGAGTCTGTTCCTAGAAGAGGGGGACAACAAAACTGTCTACACTATTACCTATCTGGGTTGCTGAAGGACATAGATCTGAGACCATTTGGCTGGAGGCAAAAGTTACACTACTTGCCTATCTGGGTTGAAAGCCATAGGATCTGGGGAGCATTTGTCTTGGAGGCAAAACTGTCGACACTACTTACCTATCTGGGTTGACAGGCATAGAATCTGGGGACCATTTGTCTTGGTGGTGCCCAAAACTTGTCTACACTTATTACCTTCTGGGGTTTGAAAGCCATAGGAATCTGGGGACCAGTTGTCTTGGAGGAAAAACTGTCTACACTACTTTGCCTAGTGGGTTGAAAGACATAGAATCTGGGGACATTACTTGGAGGCAAAGCGTCTAAATACTATACCTTCTGGGGTGAAAGCCATGGATCTAGGAGGACCATTTGTCTTGAGGAAAAACTGTCTACCACTCTTGCCTATCTGGGTGAAAGTCATTAGGAATCTGGGATATTTGTCTTGGAGGCAACAACTGTCTACCCCCCTACTTGCCTACTGGGTTGAAAGTCATAGGATCTGGAGACCATTTGTCTTGTGAGGCAAAAACTGTCGACTACTAACCTATCTGGGTTGAAAGCCATAGAATCTGGGGACCATTTGTCTTGGAGGCAAAACTGTCTACACTACTTACCTATCTGGGTTGAAAGCCATAGAATCTGGGGACCATTTGTCTTGGAGGTACAACTGTCTACACTACTTACCTATCTGGGTTGAAGCCTAGAATATTGGACCATTGTCTTGGAGAGGCAAAACTGTCGACACTACTTCCTATTCTGGTTGAAAGCATAGGGGAGATCTGGAACATTTGTCTTTGAGCAAAACTGTCTACACTACTTACCTATCTGGGTTGAAAGCCATAGATCTGTTGGACCATTTGTCTTGGAGGCAAAACTGCCTACACTACTTACCTATCTGGGTTGAAAGCCCTAGAATCTGGGGGGGACCATTTGATCTGGAGACCAAACTTCTACTCTACTTACCTATCTGGGTTGAAAGCCATAGAATCTGGGAATTTGTCTTGGAGAAAACTGTCCACACTACTTACTTATCTGGGATTGAAAGCCAGAGAAGCTGGGATACCATTGTCTTGGAGGCAAGTTGTCTACACTACTTACCTATCGGGTTGAAAGCCATAGAATCTGGGGACCATTTGTTCCCTTGGAGGAAAAACGTCCACAACTACTGTACTTATTGGGTTGAAAGTCATAGGATCTGTGGTAACCATTTGTCTTGGAGTCAAAACGGTCTACACTACTTACCTATCTGGGGTGAAAGCCATAGAATCTGGGCCATTTGTCCCCATTGAGGCAAAACTGTCTATACACGTACCTATCTGGTTGAAAGCATAGAATCTGGGGACCATTTGTCTGAGACCCAACTGTCTACACTGTACTTACCTTCTGGGTGACAGCATAGAATCCTGGGGACCATTTGTCTTGGAGGCAAAACTGTCTACAAACACTAACTTACACCTATCTGGTTGAAACCATAGGATTTGGGGACCATTTGGTTCGTGGAGGCAAAACTGTCATGCTACACTACTTACCTATCTGGGTTGAAAGCCATAGAACCTGTGACCATTTGTCTTTGAGGCAAAACTGTCTACACACTACTTACCTATCTGTGTTGAAAGCCATATAATCGGGGATCATTTGTCTTGGAGGCAAAACTGTCCACACTACTTACCTATCTGGTTTGAAATTCATAGGATCTGGGGCCATTTGTGTTGGAGGCAAAACTGTCTACCTATTTACCTATCTGGGTTGAAGGTCATAGGATCTGGGGACCATTTTTGTCCTTGAGGCAAAACTGTCTACACTACTTCCCTCTCGTGGTTGAAAGCCATAGATCTGGGGACCATTTTGGGGGGGGGGGGGCTGTGGTGAGACAAAACTGTCCACACTACTCACTACCTAGTGAGTTGAAAGCCATATAATCTGGGAACCATTTGTCTTGGAGGCAACACTGTCTATACTACTTACCTATCTGGGACATTTAAATTCTCGCAGCTTGAACAAAAACTATGACAGTATCCATTCCATTCCTTGCAAGTTCAAATCACACTTTTTCAATATAGGTTATCAGAAACTTGTTTTTAGAGACCTGCTCCATTTAATTGAAATTTAGTGTTCATACACCCTCCTCAGTTCCCCTCAGGTCGAGTAGAAGGATTGGGGCTCAGCAATCGACATCCACAACTCTTTGTCATATAGACTACACTGATGACCTTAACATATTATCCATTACTAAAATGATGATATTGACCACTCTGAATCCATTTTCATCGAAATCATATTTCCTAATAGCAAAAACATCATAGTTGGCAATGTCTATCGTGCACACAGAACTGACATTGATTTATTTATTACTGACTTAAAACTCAATGCCTTTCAAAATAACCGCTGAAAATCAAACGTGCTACAGATCAGGTGGACTTAACTTAGATTTATTAATACAATTTAATAACACTTAATCCATCACACTTTTCTCAATACATTTTATAATCACAGCATGTATCCCTCTAATAGGCCTACTAAAATTACCCCTCATTCTGCTAGTCTGCTTGACAACATATTTACAAATGTCATGAATCATCAAATTAAGTCTGGTATCTTTATTATTGCTGGTCTCACTGACCATTTTCCTTTCATCCAATTCAAACCTAAACTTTTGACAATACTACAGAAACGCATACCTTGTATAGAAATCACGTAACATCAATATGCCAAACCATTAATAACTTTGTATAATATCACCTCAGTCTTGTTGACTGGACTTTGTCTCTAATTAGCTTTGCCCTAATGAGTCAAATCAACAACATTTTGAACCAAGTTTGAATGAAATTTATAAACTTAATTTTCCCTTAAAAAACCAAACTAACTAAATCCCCCGCCGTCGACAAATCCCACAGAAACCTTAGATAACTCCGCTATATCTGTGAACTCAATAATCACGTCACAAAGAACAACTGTACAAGAAATCATTGACTCGACCCACAAATGAAAACCAAAAGTTACCTACGCTATAGAAACAACTTACCACATTTCTCCGAGCTGCCAAAAAGAATACTCAACATAACAACGACACACCGTATAAACTAGATGCAACTTAAGCAACGTCCAAACAAACATGTAACGTATGAATAATATCCTTGGTCGTCGCAACACAACTAAACTCAAACTACTCCCACCCCCCTCCCCCACAATTTATATCATGAATTTTTTGACACAATCCACACATATTTCGCCCACAATGAGATAAAATTTCAACTCCTTCTTTGCGAACATTGTTTCTATTAAGCCCAAAAAAAATTCCCTTCCTCCCTCTAATCATGAATTCATGACCTAACATTAATAATATTAATTCTCCATCTAACCCCCATTTCCCTTTTGAAGTGGTTTCTTTCTTTCTCCGACTGACATTGATGAATTCAAATCATTTGTAAATCCCTTAAGTCTGGTACTAGTCCTGGTTTTGACGAACTAATAACACCTGATGTTATCCACCTCAGTCCAAGACTTATTTGCTTTAACCAGATGGTCTTTAATCATCGTTCGTTGTTGTACTGGCATTGTTCACGGATAAAACTCAAAATTGCCAGGGTGGTACCAATTCATAAATCAGTTAACTCAAATACCTTTAGCAACTATAGACCAATCTCTCTCCTGCCCATTTTTTGTTCAAATTCTTGAACGTTTCGTTCATAACCGCTCTTTAATTTTTAATTTCCATTTTAATTTACTTCACGATCGTCATTGGGTTTTCCGTTCAGGGTAGATCTTCATACATGGCAATCCTAGAAGCCTATAATGAAATAGAGCCTGCCTTTAATGATACAAAAGTATGTTATTGTGGATTTTCTTTCTAGCCCTCTCAAAGGCATTCGTTACCATAAAACCATGAAATCTTTTTGTCTAAACTCACCCACTATGGTATTCGTGTAAGTGCCTTTGGTGGTTTTAAGAATTAGCTAATAACAAACTGCCATTCAAACCATCTATGACATTATAATCACCATTACATGAACATAAACTGTGGGGTTACCACAAGGCTCAATTGTTTGGGCCCACTTCTTTTTATTTTATATATATTGATATTGTTATTTCTCAAACTTTTTCTCTTTCGAGCATATTTTGCGTGATGATACAAACTACTAGCATCACACAAGACTTTAGCGCTCTAGTCACAAAATCAACACACTGAACTTATTCACGTCACCTTGTGTTTAGACTAATAATTTTTCATGAACTTAAAATAAAACCACCTATATGATGTACCAACAAACAAGTTTTTTGATAATCCTTCATTTCCAATTTGCGAAATTTCTATTACAACCCAGTATTTCACGTGTTCATGCCACACCAAAATTTCTTGGGTAACATAGATAATGTCCCTCACCTGTAAGCAACACACCTTATATTTCCAATATTGTACTCAAAATATACGGAATTGTGTAGTCGTTCTTAAAAAGTGTCTTCCTCTAACACAATTTTTACACTTTTAACAATGTCTTGTACTACCTCCTATTAGGCACTGTAAATAATCTGGGGAATCTAATAATGCATTTTTGTACCCATCCATTTAAGCAAAGGCAATAATTCGGCATTTGTACAAATTCCCCCTTTTTAGTAGCAACATAGCCCCTCTCCCCTCCTTTATTTTGCGGACATCCTTGCAGTTACTACGTCCATTTTCCCCTATTCCGGTGCACATAGTGAATTCAATAGGCCCATGACACGTCATGCGTACTCTGTGCTCTAAAATGCATAGGACATGAAACAACATCACGTCGTTGCGAGAAAAGTGCCAGGATTTTCTTGGTAGAAGCTCTTTGTAGAATATATATACAGCAATTACGCAATTTAATTTTATTATGATATGGCAACACATTCAGAAAAATCCGAAAATATGGTTTAATTTTATAAGAGTGGTATTTTTGAGTAGGTAAAAGGCTAACCTATGCAAAATCAACCAGTGATTTGCTGGGCAGATTCATATATGGCGACATGGACAAATGGTTAGACCTATACGTCTCCGTAGACGCGTGACAACCAAATATCTTTATTTTTCCTATAAGTGGTGGTAATTTGGTTTACATAATGGTGTCTGAAAAAGATCCCAACGACCATTTTTACAAGGGTGTCCAACCTGGGAAAACAGGCCTAATCGCGAATGGTTCAGCACACAGTGTGGTGGGGGGTAATCGTCTCATCCATCGCATGTCGTTGATCAGTGATTGGATGGTCCCCTGTGAAGTGGGAATCATTGTTACATACGATCAAACTATGAATGGATTCATGCACAATGTGATTGTTGGGTGGAACAAAAGGTTCATGCCGCGTTTACAGGACCTAACGCACTAATGCACATACAACAATCAATCAACCCACCCAAACAACCCAAGCGCACAGAAAACACTTTTATGAAAATCTAAAATGCTAAGGCAACCGAGACATGTTTATTTGTTCCCCTGCATGCTTGGATCATTTGGTTGTGGGGGTGGGGGGTGGTCCATATGCCAACATGATCCATCCCATGAAATGCAACTGTTTAAACTGTTTTAAGAATTATAGCTGTGCGGTACAATGGTCACTAACAAGACCATTCTCAGCCGTTTTGGGCAACACACACCCCCGAAAGTCCCCATCTCAACTTTGTGCAGGTTCTGAGCACCGGCAATATGGTAAATAAACAAATGCATAGATCACTTTGTTTTCCATTAATAACAAAAAAAAATCCCACAAGTCCGAAAAAATTCTCCCTATATAGTAACGACACCCCTAAGAAGCTGGGGGCGGGGGGAGACACAGGACATCCCTCGGCTCCCGTGCTCCCGCTCCTTACGCATATTATTGCATGCAAATCGTAAAAGCTATCTGATCCTGACCCTATCTAAAAGACTGTCCATTTATGATAACGACTGGGTATTTTTAAGCAATTATTGCTTCCAGTTTGATATACAATTAATATTATGTAGAAAATTATTAATCTAGGAGGGATTTTTCTCCAAATTTACACTTATATAATGAATTGCTTGGCTAGCAATATGACATATTGCAAGTTGGAGGAAAGTAGCATATTTAAAAACAATAAAAAATATATTGTCCATACTGTAACTAATGTCCACAAGGTTGAGTTTTTTTCTCTTATCTTAGCCAACGACACACCTTATCCAAAGGTGGACGCTCCTACAATGAAAAAATGTGGTTCTCAAGAGTCTCGATATCACCACCGGACCTGTATGCAAAGTAGGATTGGACGATCCTACAATGAAAAAATTGTGCTCAAGAGTCGCTCGATATCAATCACCGCCAAAGTCTATAGCGGCCAATTTTTAAACAAAAATAAATTGTTTCAATAATTCTGTGAGAAAATTGGAAAATGAAAGTTCGTAGTTTGTGAGTCTTTTGCGGATCTTAGGGAAGTCAAAAGTTTGGAGGAGTGGTGTTAATATCAAGAAACTGTCCTGTTTGGTTTAAGTTAAGCAATTATTTTTTATGCTTAACTGTACTCCCCAATATAGCAAACAAAAATTGGTCGACAGAGCACCATCAATAATCTCATGTGTCAGACATGAACATAATTTACAGGCTATATTCTTTCCTTCCATTCTCTAGGCATGGCAGGTGATTGTGTAATACTGGAACAGTTTATATTGCTAGAGAAAATCCCCTGCAGCTTTTAACATTAAACAATTCAAAAATTATCAGACATAGGTCTTTTATTAATAACACAATAGACCAATCTAAACCAGTGTTGCCAGCAAGAAGCCTTATATCAATTTAAAAAAATAAACGATACACCAATCTCATGAAATACTGGTACTACTCAGTAATTTATTATATCTTTTACAAAAGGTTTTTAATATGTTTATAATTTAAATTTGTTACTTTATTATAATTACATTACAAAATACAGATCATCGCCAGAAAGCGCGGAATTGCATTATGAACAGCGATTAACCATTAGCTCGTTGGATTTATTATCCTAAAACCAGTTTGATCCAGGCAATTGTTTACAAACTTAAAAAATGATTTTGCAATCCATCCAGCAATACGTAACCTCGCCTTTGAACATGTTAGGATCACCGTCATTCTCTTAATCTATTTGAAACACCATTCCACAAAAATAAAAATATAAACAAAATACTATCAAGATCCTTAAAAATTGCTCTGGAGGTTTTGGAAATACTGAAAGTACAACAAGTTAGACAACAGGGCAAAAGTTTTGAGATCAGGATCTTACCCCACATGGAAGATGTCTGGTCTCATCTTCCACCATTTGCAGGGTTTTCTTTAATCAGATCAATTTCGATTATTAAAGTTAACATCAACCATATTAAATGTTTCATCATCATGGAAGAATTGCATACCTAAATAAAAAGGAATCGTTTGACCAATCCTCTGTCTATATTTTTTCAACAATGAACAACATTGATTTTTAAACTGCCTACCTATAATCGTTACTTTAGTATAGCTTTATATACTACAACCAGAACATGCATGAAATACGAAAATTTTATCCAAACCTCCAATGTTTCCTGTAAAGAGTCTTTGTTACAGTCCCAATATAAATGGGTCATCTGCAATACTGACTTTATTTTAAATACTACTTTTTAAATCCACCACTGATACAAGAGACACTTTATAACCTTTTATTGTCTTTGAATCCACGGATTGATTGCTTAAAGGTTCCTGAACATATCAAATAAAATGCAATGGCGACAATGACAAACCGCAACCGTTGACGAAGACCGTTCAAATTTTGCGAAGAAATGAGAGGGCATGTCCATAACGCAACTTTCAGTTCTGTTATATATAATATAATCCATCCTGGAATCGGGGGCCAAAACCAAATTTTCACCCGAGATTTATTTTATACAGTGGTCCAACTATATTATCAACTGTCGTTCAAAATCAACAACAAGCAAAACCAGTAATATTCTCAACATCTGTAAAATGTTGATATCCAAAAGGTAATCTAACATTTTCGCCATATAGCGACCTTTAAGAAGCCGGGATCTGATCATGAATCATGAAATTTTCTCCCATGAAGTATAATCTCGTCAAGGACAAATTCCATACGGTTGCCCAGCGACGTTTGTATTATTTTATAATCACGTTCAGGAGTGAGATGGCCTCCATTTTTCCTCCAGATATAATATCACATAATTTATCCTATTTAGGCAAGAGTGTAATTATAAAACCTCCCTTGGGAAACTGACAGTATACCGTTATCAAAAAAAAAGGTTAAAGTTCACAGATGACCACTAATTTCAGTCAAAAATTTTATAAAATCCCATCAGTTTCGCAGAGATATCATTGGGGCATTGAACCCAACAGCTTTTCCCAACATTCCCCATTCGTTCAATCGACGTCACATTTTAAACAGCTATCGCTATGCCTCAGTCGCTTCCGGAAGGGTTGTTGCAAAAAAAAGAGTCCATGTCACTATTACTCATTAATATTGTTCAATGTACACACATTATTATTGAAACCCGCTTCACATTAAGAATACAGATAAGGCCTAAGGTTCTGAAAGACATCAAGCTCGAATCGCCGGATAGGAGAGAGGAGGCCCCTATAATCATATAGTTATATTCACCATCAATTCTGATTGGTTATTGACACTATACTTTAATCATGTATGCGAAGGTTTTTTTATCGCCCAAATCCTTGTATCAAGAAACAATGAGACACTCTGAAAAACTTTCAGGGGCAAAAATGCTCTCTGGAAAAAGCAGGCGTAGATCAGCCTCCATTTCAATGACCATTGATTACTTATATGAATAAACAGGAAGATTTGTGCATAAGCTGCTCTTTGGTCGTGGAAGCTTTTTGAAGTGCCCCTATAGTCTCGACCTTTTTGTATTAAAGCTATACAAAGAGGCTACATGAGCAGCCCTTTATAACAATACCCAAATACCTATTGCTGCTAAGATTTTGGTTATATAACCTTTTTCACACCAAGCAGATTCTGAAATAGAACACCATTTGCCTGACCGCGCATTAATATCAGGAGCAGTGAACTACACTATGAGCTAATAAAATTACAATTCCCATGGCGGCATTTCAATAGCTTTCATTCACACATAATATTTGAGCAAATACATCCCCTGTCTTTTAGTATGATTTAATGGGATACCCAGGACGGGCATGGTCACTGTTTTTAACATGTGCTCATCCAAGTCTACTGAACAGAGCCCTTGTTAGATAGCATGCCTTACCATTAGTTATATGGTATGGTTTGTTTGTAAAAGTTTCGTTGTTGTTGTTTGGCAATTCCATTTAGTGTTCACCCCCCCAGAAAACAAAAATGCAAATGAGGTCTGTTTCCACCCCAAGAACCCAGACGCCACTCAACATATATGTGGCTAAATATATAGCGTCCACCTTCCTTCATCCCCTTGCTACTCTGCATTGTTTTGGTTCTGGGGTGGAAAGCTTCAAATATGAATTTTAATTTCCATGAAGCCTTATTATAATTTTAACATAAACCGACTTTTGGGGAATTTATGTAAAGTGGGAATTTTTTGCAGAACACAAGGTAAACTTTGAGCATGCGCTTTATTATGCAAACGTTTCAAGTTTCAACAAAAAAAATCCGTCTCATGAAAACTATAGAGGCGTCATTCATGCTCCTTATCCGGGTGCCGCGAGTCCTTTCATCACATAACAAGCAATTACGAATAAGTTTGTGCTCAGTGGTTTTGTTGGTGAATGTAAGAACCTACACTACTCTTTGTCCCGTCTTCAACCCCCTGAGCTTTGGCACGTATGAAAAAAGGATGTGCTTTTTTAATCATAAAACTTCCAAGAACTTTCTCTTGCAGCTGATTATGAAGTTTAACACTATTTGGATAACGTTTGCACTGTATATCAAGGGGATTTATTTCCTTTACCAGTTACTAATCCTGTTTTTACAGTAAATTCTTTTTCTCTTCCCTAATTTTTAATCATGTTTCCATGTAATATTTGATCATTCCATGGCACTCCTGAACTTTTTTACCAATAATATTCTTGATCTGATTAGCTTATAATTACTATCCTTCAGAGTTGGTATTTAATTTCAAAAACCTGGGCCTCATGAATGTGTGGAATATTTTTTTGTTCTTTAACTATGCTAAGGCAGTCAGTTTACAGGCAAATTCTCGGTATACTGCGCATTTTAGACTTGTGTATGTATTTGTGTGTCCGAAAATTGACAATAATTATTAACCTGGGGTAACCTGTACACTAGCCCGGGTAACTACCCGAGTTACAAGGGTTTCGGCGGCGACCCTATAACTCAGACCAGAAACGGATGAAATGGTACCCATCCGATACCAAGCTGTTCAATTGACACTATCCGAGACCCAGGTGAGCAATATTACCACTATTTTAACTAGGATTTTACACTCCATTTGAGCATTTTATTGACTTTTTTATTCCGTTTTGACATGAAAATCAATACAACAATATCAGTTCAGATTCAAATCAATTCATATCAAAATCAGATTCCTGCCGATTTTATACTCAACCTGAAACTGAAAATTAAATTGATACCCTATGTGGAACTGACAGAGACATAGGTTGAATTTGATACCCTATATTGGCAAGTCTCGAGACATTGCCTCAGATCTCGCGTTTTGTAACGCGGGTGGTTATTACCCGACCAGACTACCCTTCAACCCACTTAGCTTTGGCACGTATAAAAAAGGATGTGCTTTTTAATCATAAATACTTCCAAGAACTTTCTCTTGCAGCTGATTATGAGTTTAACACTAGTTGGTAACTTTTGCACTGGCTATCAAGGTGATTTATTCCTTTACCAGTTTACTAATCCTGTTTTTTTACAGTAATCTTTTCTTCTAATTTAATCATTTTCCAGTAATATTTGATCATTTCCCATGGCACTGCTGAACTGCTTTACCAATAATATTCCTTGATCGATTAGCTTTAATTACTATCCTTTCACGAGATTGGTATTATTCCAAAACCTGGGCCTCATGAAGTGTGTGACTATTTTTTTGTTCTTTAACTATTCTAGGGCAGTTTACAAGCATAATGTCTTGTATACTACGCATTTTAGACTTGTTTTGTATGTGTGTGTCAGACAATTTTGACATAATTATTAACCTGGGGGGTAACCTGTACAGGAGTCTGGGTAACTACCCGAGTTACAAGGGTTTCGGCGGTGACCCTATACGCGAGACCAGAAACGGATAATGGTCCCCTATCCCGAGACCAAGCTGTTCAAATTGACACTATCCGAGACCCAGGTCCAGGCAATATTACCAATTATTTTAACCTGGATTTTACACTCCATTGAGCTATTTTTTGGACTTTTTATCCGTTTGACATGAATCATACAAAAATCATCATCGATTCCATCAATTCATATCAAAATCAGATTCCTGTCGATTTTATATTCTACCTGAAACTGAAAAGAAATTTGATACCCTATGTGCGACTGACAGAGACATAGGTTGAATTGATACCCTATATTGCATGTCTCGAGACATGCCCAGATCTCGCGTTTGGGGTAACGCGGGTGGTGGTATTACCCTGCCAGAATACCCCCCCCCCCCCCCCCCCCCCCGAATCATTAATTTTTGGGTTTTTCTCGTGAACATTCTACAGAGGAGGTTAATCATCCGTCATTTGAAGGTTTCTATAGTTGTGATGTCATGTAGAGCAATGTTCCTGTACTATTAGGCATGTTAGGTATCAATGGAATACATGTATGTAACCAAATTTCCACCAGATTGATAGTAAAAGGCACATAATGAGGGCTGCAACCATATTTCCTTCAACTGGTATGCACAAAACCTCATTATAATCATTTGCAATTAAAGTTCAGAACTTGATATCACACTGTAATTCATGCTTAAGATTTTGCTTTTAAAGGTTTTGATTTAATGTATTCGATATAAATAAGCATTGCGTTGTATTTTAAAATGACCTACGTCCACTTTTAAAATGTTCAGTAAAAGGAGTCCGTTTTTGACTGGCAGCTATACTCAACAGTTTTCAAACCACTTTTTACAGTTTTTTGCCGTTTCGAGTCCCTTTTTACAGTTATATTCACGTTTCGATCCCGGCTGCAGTCAAAACAAAGTTTTTAAAGAAACATTGTTAATATGTATAATGTGTACTTTCAATGATGGATTTTTGTAAAATGATTTTTCTGCAATGATCAAATTTTTTCGCAAAGGCGCATTAAACCAACTTCTCTTGTAACTGATGGATGACACTTTCGTTACAGAATAACTTTGTTTCTGAAAAGGTACATAACTGTAATTTTGTTATTTTAAAGTTTTTGATTTTTTAGTTGTTTTCACATTTTGTAGAAAAAATTGGCTTATTGATAATTTGTTCTGGAAATATCAATGGAACATTAGATGCGAATATGAATTTTTTTGGTTAAGAAATGCCCCAAAATGTTGCACCTTAAATAATTCTTAAACTCACAAATTTTGATATCAGCGTGTATATAATTTAATTCTCTTTAGCGACATAAATTGCTTTCCAGTTGAGATCGCAATCAAAAGTTACGGCTAAATCGGTTCGTTAGCCAAATCGGCGGCCATTTTTGGACGCCATCTTTTATTTCTATTTTTTCGCAATCGTTTTAAAAATATCCACATCAGTTTTCTGATGTCGCAAATGTTCCCATACTTGAATCAGCACCACAATTTTAGAGCAGCCCGGCAAAATAGTTCAGTTTTCAAGATCGTTTGCTCCCTAACTATTTATAAGATAGGTGGGGAAAACGTTGCTCGCTCTTTGACAGTAGAAACATTGATCGATATCATCACAATGCCTTGTAATTATAATAGCGTCTATTTTAATTCCCTGGATTTTGAATTTAAAGTCAATTTTAAATCACAATAGGCCCTACAGGTGCTCATGCATACCGCCGACAGCGCTTTGTTTCTTGCCAGGCGGTGATGTCACATAGCACCTCGTCTGGCATCATCTAACAAAAAGATGTCGCTTCAAACTTTAAAAGAAATACCAATACAATCATTCTTTTTATATGTCCCTTTTTAAAGATGACACAATAGAGCAGTCACTGTCCGACCAAGGTCTTCTGGTCCGCGATATGGATCGCCGGGGTCCACGCTACATCGATAGTCGCGTTCTTCCCTCGTTTATAATCATACCAAAGACCACCTCAACGTCATTTGTTAAAGGTCCCAGGAATTAAATGCAAAGGCAAATAGAATGTGGTTTTGTGTCAAGCCTACAAGGAGGGAACAGAAGCATTCACTCTTGGGTTTGGTGATGACATCATTAGTGAAACTATTGAATTTTTCAGAGAGTAATAGAAAACTCCAGTTGACTGGTGTGAATCTATTCATGACACTGACTGAAAATCAATAGTTTCACAATGATGTCCACTGGTATTGTATTCTGTTTTGAAGCCCTGTTTATTGGAATGGAATATCCCTGTAAAGATTGAAGTATGTTTATCATCGCATTTCCTGGGCCCCTTTATGGTACCAGACGATGAACAGATCATTTGGGCAACTTGAGGGGCTTTGGCCGTTCAACTCAACGGCGCGGCGCGTCACGTTAATTTTTCCCAATGTTATTATACACTCTTTATTTCCGGTATGCACGTTATGCATGATGACGGAATAAGCGTGTAATCCATTGCCAAAATAATGTGGGACTGCGCCGCCCCGTGAGTAAACGGCACAAGCCACTTTGAGGGGAAAGGTTCAAATTCAATAGATTTGTATGTAAAATTCCATCCATATGTTTTGAAATTTCAAATTCTGTAGAGTAATTTCTTGAATACAAACCTTTTTTCTTCATATTTTTCCAGACATCTCTCCTTCTCTAATATTAATAAAAACTGGGGGTCTAAGCTAATTGAATTGACAGTAGTAGCATTTTGAAACAACCGGAAATGGCGTGGAAGGAAAGTTTTGACATCTTTGTAGTTTATTATGGACCGTCTATATCAATGCAAGGTGTTATGGTCTCAAATTGTTGGTGTCACTTTCTTCAATAGGGCCATTAAGGTTACACTGCAGGGGTTCAAATTTTTAAATTACTCCATAATGTTTGAAACCATTTCCTATTGTCCTTCTAGTCATAGGATTCCAAAATGTATCGTTTCCGACTATTGGTTTTGGTGTTATAGGGTAAAACTAACTAAAACGGTACAAAAGGTCAATCTCAGTTTGTACATGGATCAACATTTAAAGTTAACTCTGATTATATTTTGAAATACTGCAAACTTTGCCTGAGGAAGGACTCCCAAAAAGTAATAGTTTTGGTTTGTTACATGTTTACTTACCAGATAAAGGTCAGAAGGTCAATGCCAAGTGGATTATGTTTGCCCTATGACCTATTTTGGTCCATAACATGAATAACTATGCATGCAGATCTACAAACGATTTCCTTATTTTTCCACACTTATCGAGATTAAAATTTGTGTTCATTTTTTACCAAAATGGGAGCAACTTCTGCATTTTTACCCTAAAATGGAAATTGACCTTCTTTACAATTTTAGCCACTTTTTTGCCAATACTCAACAACCACATGGCTAGATGGTAACAAACTATAAATTTTTGTATCGTTATTACTAGGACAATATGGCATACATTTCAACATGATTTTTTAAAAGTTTGACCCCTGTGTAACTTAAATTGGCCCCTTGGATCAATTGGCAATCCAATTTGATAATTTTGATACCAAATTAGTTTAAAAAGATATTTTGTTGGGCTTCTCCGCTGACATATGCTTTTCCTTGCAAATAACTATTTGTTTTAAGTGTGAAGTGTGTATGGGTTCATTTGAGAGGCAGTATTTTTATTCACACATTGAAAACGGGTCTCGCCAGGCTTATAATTTAGCTGCAATTTGTCCCGTTATGGGGAGATTTTCGCCATACTGAATCTATTTACCGACTGGCCGATCCGTTATTCCTGGCGTACGGATAGTCTACTAAATGTCCTATTTTTTTCCTTATCGATGGGACTGGCGGGAAATCATGAATTTCTCCGTGTCCAATGTGTAATTATTTTTTTTTAAAAAAAAAAAAAAAAAAAAAAAAAAAATATAAGGATTGGGGGACAGTGCGTGTTTCTCCTGTTTTGCATATTCTCCGTCGGCCAATCGCTGCCGTCTTCGCTGCTCCCGCGTGACTAGATCTCGATCGCCATTGCACCGAAGGTGAATCTTCTTATATTGGCCAATCAACATACCCTAAGATTTTGTGAAGGGAATTCCACGATTTTTGCCTTTTGAGGAGGAAGACGCACGGCGGAGTCGGATTTTCCGCGATGATGTGGGCAAGTACTAGCATTCCACCTCAATTTTGGCCCTATAATTTTCTAGAAATTATGTTTTGACCGATGAAAATGGAGAATTAGAAACGAAAAGCATGTGCATGCTCGTGTAGTTTACCGTAGAATGTTTCTCTGGTCATACCCTGAAGAGTCCAAATTCCTCCCAAATTCGTAGCGCATGCTTCTCTAATTATCTGAATTCCCTGTTTGAATGTGTTTTTGTACTTGAATCTCCCTCGGATTAGGTGTAGTCGCCGCATGTTTGTGATTGAAATCGGTTATTTCATTTCTATTTCCAAAGGCATTTTCATGTTATAGTGTCATGACGCTGCTTGCGAGAGTGAGCAGTGATGTCAGGTCACCTGCGTAATTTTTCTGATCCAAATTTAATTTCCACTGTTTATATGATAGTGGCATACTGCTAATTATGATCCTGCCATTCTTGCGGATATTTTAGTACAGTCGCTGTAATGCTGGCGTGATTTTGAGCCGAGTATTTTGCGATTCAATTGGCTGCGTGGACTGGCAATTCATCTTTGACAAGCGTTTTACAGCCCGCACCGCGCCTAAGCTCAACAATAGGGTACGGTCACTCAAGAGAATATCGATGTCCACATCTTATTGAGCTATGATAAGTCGGTGATCAGTAGCAATAATTGCTCATAAGCTCCTCTACCCCTGGGAAATGGATGACACTCATTGGTGGTGCGCATGTACTTTTAGATCACAATCACAAGTGCGCAAAATTTAAAAAAAAAGACCAATGTGCGCACTTGAATCTCGTATGCAGACGGGTGTGGATGCGATGTAAGAGCCTGTTCATTTCTAATCTTTCATACAGTTTCATGCTATCTTTCTGTTTTCTTTCTTCCTATCCTTTTTCTTACCTCGCTTTTCTTTGTGTTGCACATGTCTTTCTCGCTTTTTCCTTTCGGGTACCTTTCTCAACTTTATATTTTTTCCCCTTTTCTTTATTTTTTTCAATCCTTGTTTTTCTCTCTTTTTAAATTTCTTTCCCGTTTTTTTCTTTCTTTTCCGTTTGTTTCTTTTTCCTGGCAGTTAAATCCTACAGCTTTGATATTTTACGTGTGATATGACGTACTACTGTAATTTATAGTAATTTTGGCTGGTATGAACATATAACATATCGCACATTAACATCTAATTATGAATTATACCGTATAAACATTACTACTTGCAATATATTGTTGTATCATTTGACTGTATCATGAATCTTTTTTGAATGAAAATAAAAGAACTGAACTGAAATAGGCCACGTGTATCTTTTTGCCTGTGGTTCTAGTTGTCTGTCCTGTCCTTTTCTCGGAGTCGGGTCGTACGCCACCTTGTATTATGGTATATAGTGGTTTTCAACAAGTAGTGCTTTAAAAAAAAATCCAGGTGATCGCGAAACCCGGACCGCCTATAAGTGTAAGATAATATTAAAAGGGTAAAACTCTCCAATGGACCTTGGTTGACCTATTGTGTAATTCTCTTGTTCTACGTGGTTTAGACCACATGTTTTCGATAACCAAACCACATAGGTAGCGCTAATGATTCACTCTATCCTTAAAATTACAAAGATTCAAAACCAGTGTTGGTATGTGTCACTGACAAAGAAACATTAAACATACCGCAAGTTTAAAACTTCCCCTGTTTTGAAAGTTATCTTTCTGGAGCAACCCACTCCACGGTCATTCATTAAAGTTTCAAGTTTGGCTGTAGGCCATTATCTAAAGGCCAAAAGCTTAGGCACCGCCAGTTCAGTGATAAATATGAAGCTGATAAACGCATTAATAAATATAAGCTAACTGTATACTAC
>JAMKCH010059611.1:0-27592 GCA_023653785.1 Ophioderma brevispina | reverse complement strand
TAAAAATCTGTAAACATTAATTTTTATTTTTATATCTTATCGGTATTACAATATGAATTTTCTTGCATTTGCTTTCAGAAAGCTGGGAGGCCTATAGATAGTGCCAAAGCGTCTGCCTTCTACAAGCTCTGCGGTTGGATGGACAGAGAACTCGAGAGCGGAGTTTATACCATAAGCGAATTGCACAATCAGATGAAGCTATTGGTTGGTGATGATACCCCAGTTTATCAATTGCGATATCTGAAAGACAGTCTCCAGAAATACTATGGTGACAGTATAGCACAGAAAAGATGTTATATGCTTCAGGAGCTGTACAGCAAACATCATACGTAAATTTCATGAGACGCAAACTGATGAGGCAGAGAAGAAAAGGCTATCATCAAAACTGCCACTTCACTCATTAGGAATGGAGTCAAGTGCCTTAATCTCAGCAGAGATAAATTTCCATCACTCAAAGAAATGACATCACCTTATGACTGCCAGACTCCCTTGAACTGTTATTATCATGCTTGATGCCATATCACCTGTTAGGCGTAAGTGAACAGGGCAAAATATTATATCTGCACTTCGTCCAAGATCATCAAAGATGCCTTTCCAACTTGGCATGAGTTTGTATCTTGATCACAAGTTTGGTTCTGAGCAGCTGATTGACATCATGCACCGATTGGGCATATGTGAAAGTCAAAAGGAGACTGTGGACTACAAGTATACTTACATTGACTCAACTAATACCACACAAGTAGAATCAATGACAGTCCTTGAGAATCAGAACAACATGTTGGTGACAATATGGACATGATTTGATAAGCTAAGATTGGAAGGACTGGATTTCATGCTATGGGGCAGATCAAAGTTACAACACCAGAAAATGTCAACCAACTTGAAATTGAACAGAATAGGGAAATGCAGCGAAAACCAATAGTAAAGAGTGAAGTTCTGACAAACATGGAAGTCTAGACATTATGTACCTCAAAAACGGAATGCACTACTGGACACCAAGCTTATAAAGTATGAAGATCTTATGTACAAAGTACCAGAAAGGTCCATTCCAGTTGAAGCAGCCGTAGACAACTGGTACAATGGATGGGTAGAAGGAAATACTGTACATCCCAACTCCTGGGGTTCATGCATCAGAAGTACAATGGACTAACAGTGAAGTCTTTATTGAGTTTTTGCGAATCATCAACGCAAATCCCAATGAGATGCAGACAATATACACCACCATTATAAGAGCCATAAAAGGAACACAAAGATCGCCAGCAATTGTAACATTTGATCTTCCCCTGTTTATCAAGGCATCTCAATCAATCATCATTCAATTCATTTTATTAAGCATAACATACGACGTGACGAAATTAAAATACAGTATAATATATAATAATACATAAAGTAGCAATTGAAGACTGTACTAAGATAAACTGTGAGGTATATGAATGATATGCTAGGACCAGTATGGACAGCCCGATAGGGCTTATGGTTATTGCTGGCCCTGTAAAACATACAAGTAAAATATACTCAATATTACAATAATTATACAAGTAAGAGGTGATATAGAAAAATTACATAGGTAAATAAACAAAACAAAAAAAAAGAGACAAAACACACAAAAACAAACAAGATCTAAGCTAAACAAACACTTAACGGGAAAACCGGTATACGCAAATTTGGAAGAAGGAGAGACTTAACAACATGGCTTGATGAGGTATGTAATAATATTTCATAATGAGGAAGCAGAGATAAGGTGAGGAAAAGGTAAGGAGGAGAGAGAGAAATAGGTAAGAAAGGTTGAGGTGAGAGAATAAGGACTTGGGGAGAAATTAAAAAGAATTGTACTGGTTGATGAAATGTTTTTTCAGATGAGCTTTAGTATTTTTGTTTGGAATGTTGTGATGGATTCTGGACGAGCATTCCAAAAGTTTGCGCATGATACTGAATAAAAAGTGCTTTTCAGAGGAAGATTTTGGAGGGGAAGATGAGTTTGTCGGCTTGTCTGGTTTTATAGCGTGGTTTGTCTGTTTGTGTAAAGTAAATTGTGACAGCTTCCCAGCGACGGCTACAATGAGTGTTGTGGTAGTAAAACATGAAGAGCGCTGTGTGAAGTTGGTTGAGGTGATCTAGTTTAAGTGTTTCATGAGTGAAATAATGGCAAAAGTGTGAGTTCTGGGGGGTGGAGTTTGTGATATTGCGAATGGCCCATTTCTGTGTGATATTAGTTTGGTGAATCGTGAATGATAGTTGGAGGCCCCATATGATGTTACAGTAGCTAAGGTCTGGAAAAACTAGTGTGGTAAGTGATTTTAAGGGTAGTTGGAAGGTGGTGTTTAACTCTGTAGATTGTACAATTGCGTGAGACGCTTTGGTGGTGACAGAGTTGATGTATTCGTTCCATGTAAGTTTGTCGTCGATTGTGATGCAAGAAATTTGTGAGTGTACCTGGGAGATTCTCTGGTTATCTATTGTTATGTTGGTGTGGATTTGTGTGTGTGTAGAGAAAAAGCATGTAGTTAGTTTTTAAACATTGAGAGAAAGTTGTTAGGCCCGAAACCAGTCAGTGATTTTTGCGAGTTCGTGATTCATGGTGTTAAAAAGGCATTAAGGGTTAGGGTTTGAAAGAAAGATGTTTGTGTCATCTGCAAATAGATTAGTTTTAGTGTGTTAGAGATGTTAGTGATGTCATTCATGTAAGTGATGAAGAGTAGGGGTCCAAGGATTGAGCCTGCGGGACGCCAACTGTGATAGGTTTGATGGGTGAGCGGTGGAGTGTACGTAGACTGAGTGTGAGCGGTTAGTTAGTAACTCCTGAACCAATCAAGGCTTAATCCACGGACACCGTAATGTTAAAGCTTGTGAAGAAGAATGTTGTGGTCAATGGGGTCGAAAGCCTTGGAGAGACCAGGAAATACCCCCATGGGTGGAGGTTATTTTTAGTGCAAGGTTGGGGTTGGTTGTTAGTTCAACGAGTGCCATGTAAGTCGAGCGTTGGGGCCTAAAACCGTATTGTTCATCGCAAGAATGTGTGCTTGTGGAAGAAATGTAGACAGACGTGGGTACATGACTTTTTCAAGTAGTTTGAAAGAGAACAGAAATGGGCCTGTAATTGCAATGTTATGTGCCATCTTGTTTGTAAATGGGAATGACTTTGGGTGATTTGAGGTGATCTGGGAAGGTTCCGGGGAGAAGTGATTGGTTAAATATGTGCATCAGAGGCCGAAATGATGTTATCAGATGTTTGTTGGCAATCCCAGGATCAATCTTGTCGGTACCCGCACTTTACCAGGTTTTAACAGGTGGCGAAGTTTGTGCATTTATCAACAGTAACTGGATCAGGAACATGAGGGAATGTGTTTTTGGAAGGTGTTTGTTAAATGGGTTATTGAGGGTGGAATTGTGTTAGCAAGTTTTGCCCAGCGGTAGTGAAGGATCGTTGAATGCGTAGTACGTCACGAGGGTCAGTTATCTGGTTATTATTATGAGTGAAAAGGTCAGGGATTTGATTAGTGGATACTTCCTACCTAGAATGTTGTTGAGGCAATGTCAAGGTTGGTGAGTCATTTTTGGGAGTTTCTGAATTTGTTCTGGGTTTTTTTTTTTTGGCAATACGAATAATGACGAATAATGTGAGTTAATTTGTATTGTTTGTATTGTTGTTTGGTTGCTGGTGTGTTTTCTTCAGGTATGTTTAATAGAGGCCGTGCTTGTGTTGATTGACTTGGAAATTGTGTTGTCATCCAGGGCTGTTATGGTTACATTTTTGGGTCTTCTTTTGTAAGGGGAATGATTCGTGGTTAATGTTTCGTATAAGTTGTAATGAAGTTGCTGTATGCTACTAGGGTCATTTTCTGTGAGTATATGTTCCCATGATCGTGTTGAGTCTACGTTGAATGTGCGAATGTTGTGATATCTGTAGTTCACGTTTAGTGATTGTTGTTTTGTGGCATGCTTATGCTTTAGTGATGTAATGAGGAATATTGGTTAGTGATCTGTGTTCAGTGAACAAATCTCCTGGTGTGGAGTCTTGTCATGGAGTGGTGATAATGTTATTCAATGGCGGGGCTGGGTTATGCGTAATTCTGTAGGTCTGTTAATGTTAGGGATATAAGAGTTTACAAGTGATGTGTAATAAAGTCATTGATGTGTGGATTGAGTGGAATAATTGAGAAGATTGACTTTAAAGTCACCGACCAAATATAGACGTCCGGTTGGTTTATAATTCAGTGAGAGCTGCTCGACGCTATTGTTTAAAATTTGGATTTATGTGTTCATGCGTCGTAAATAACCCACACAGTTATGTGTTTTGGTCTATTGTTGGTGTTAATGGTGAGTTCGATGAAAAGTTAGTCAAATTCTGGTTCTGGTGTTTGTGTCGATATTTTGTATGAGAGGTGATTTTATGTAAAAGACAAACTCCCCTCCTCTTCCTGAGTGCTCCTGGGTGAATGTACATGTAGCCTTAAATTGAGGTGTTGACTTGGTGTCAGGTAAGCCATGTTTTCTGAAAATATGCTAAGACAAAGAAAGAGTGGTTGAGGTGATCAAAGTAGGTATTGATTTCTTCATAAGATTTTGTGATACTACGGCAGTTGAAATGGCATATGGAAAATGAGTCATTGCTTAATGGATTTATTAGTGTGTTAAAGCTATCGTCAGTGTGATTGCGGGAGTCAGAACCAGAGTTGTTTTGTGTTGTGGTGGGTGGAGGATGGTGGTCCTGTTTGAGATGATATGGGGTCAGTGAGTAACGTATTGATGCAAAGGATGAGTTTGTGATTTCATTTAGGTTGGTGAAAATCCAATTAATGTTATGCGCGAAAGTCCCCTTCGTCATGAAGCGGGTGGTCAAAATGGCACGTTCGTATATAGCAGGCATGGCATACTGAAAAGAATAGGTCAAAGAAAATATAGCGAGGGGTTCGAGAGAGAAGAGAGAGAGAGAGTGAGAGATTAATAGAGAAGAGAGTGAGAGAAGAGAGAGGATAGAGAGAGCGAGAGGTGGGGAAACTTGAGAGATGGGTTGGAGAGGTAGGTTGAAAAAGGAAGGATTAGAAGAGAGCAAATGAGTAACCGGGTATATAAAAGTGAAACCATACCTGTAACAAGGTGTTGTTGACAAGTCAGACAAGACTAAAGCATAAAACAAGAACAGAGTAAAAACGAATAAGGGGCTAAGAATACAAATTACGACAAGATATGTTGACCCTTCAGACAAGACGAAAGCAATAAAAGACACTGACAGTCGTAAAAACAAACAAGGGGCTAAGAACTACAAATTGCTATGTTATTTATACAAAAAAACGTAATAACAAAACAGATGTACAAAAAAATTGGTTCCTTACAACAAGGCAAATTAATAGAATGAAACAGAAAACAGAAAACAAAAATTCCCAATCTTCACTATTACCAAAAATACACATCGCGGTTTCTCGAACCGCTAAACCCCACTGGCGGGGGGTTTTCCATGTTAAATAATCAGCTGGCAAATACCCACCCCTAAAAAAAACCAAAAACCTTAGAAACAACCCCTTTAAAAACCCAGACACCCACCTGAAACCCCAACAATTCCCCCTTCAAGCCCCGACAACCCCCGCCCTTAAACCCTGACGAACCCATGTGCAACGTCCCTCAAACGCACTGTCTACTCACTCATGCCGCTCCACAGGCCATTTGCATAAAATCTCTTTCCCCTGTGTGCACGTCTGCGCATGTAATAAAACGCGTATTATTGCCACAAAACCCTTAACCCCAAAACACCCCTTAACCCAAAACCCCTCCCCCTTAACCCCAAAATCCCCTTAAACCCTGGACAACCCCCCCTTAAACTTGTTCAACCCACCCCTTAACCCACACCAAGCCCCCTTAAGGCCCAGACCCCCCCCCTTACAAACCCCGGACACCCACTTATCGACCACCCGGACTGACAACCCCCCTTACAAACTCCCCAACAACCCCCCTTAGGTCCAGACAACCCCCCTTAAACCCTGACAACCCCTTTAAACCCGGACAACCCACCTTAAACCCCAACAATCCCCCCCTTAAATAAAACCCAACAAACCCCCCTTTACAGCTGGACAACTCCCACCTTAAACCGGACACCCGCTCTAAAAAACCATTGACAGAAACCCCCTTAAACTCGTGGCAAACCCACCTTAACCCCAAACAGCCTCCCATAAGCCCATTACAACCCCCCTTAAACCCCACCAATACCCTCTTAAACCGCAGCAACCCCCCTTAAATTCTTGACAACCAAAAAAAAAAAACAAACAAAAAAAAAAACCTTAACCTAACCCTACCCCCCCCTTACCACATTTACACCCCCCATTAACCGTTCAAGCACCCGCCACCTTAACAACCAAACATAAAGCCCCCTTACTGCCTCGAGCCACACCCCCCTTAAACCCCAAAGTCCCCTTAAACCCAGACAACCCCTTAGAGCTGGACAACCCCCCTTAAACCCAGACAACCCACCGTAAACCCAGACAACCCCCCTTAAACACCCGACAACCCCCTTTAACCCAAAACAACCCACCTAAAAAACCCCAGACATCCCCCTAAACCCCACAAACCCCAAAAGCTGTGAGGACAACCCCCCTTAAACCCGGACACCCCCCTTAACCCTGGACAACCCCCTTAACCTAATCAGCGCGAGAGTACATGAATTCCCGCACCCCTCCATCAAGTTTCATCAAATCTGACTTATGGAATCTTCGATATTTTGTTCACAAGCTTGTTGGGTAAAAAATACCCCAAATTAACTCATTAATTATGCAAATTAGGTCCCCTAATTAGCATATGCCACGGCCCATACTCAAATCAGATGAAGGGCATGCCAGTCCGTTCCCACCCCACCAAGTCCACATCACCATAAACCCTTATGGGTCTCATGTTATCGCGTCCATGTATCATCTAAAAGATTGTTGTGTAAAATAACCCCAAATTACTCATTAATTATGCAAATTAGGGTACCTAAATTAAAGCATATGCATCGCCGTCCTATAATCTAATCAGATGAAGGGCATGCCAGTCCGAATCCCACCCACCAGTCCCCCATCAACCCATAACCCTTATGGGTCCCTCCATGTTATCGCGTTCACTCAAGATTTGTTTGGGTACAAATACCCCCAACTTACTCATTATTAGGCAAATTAGGTACCTAAAGTTAGCATATGCCACGCCCATAATCTAATCAGATGAAGGGCATGGCCGTCCGATCCCACCCACCAAGTCAACATCACCATAAACCTTATGGCAAGTCTCATGTAATCGCATTCACAAGATTGTGTGGGTAAAATGACCCCAAATTAACTCATTAATTAGGCAAATTAGGTACCTAATTAGCATCTGCCACGCCTAATCTAATCAGATGAAGGCATGGCAGTCCGATCCCACCCACCAAGTCACACCACCATAACCCTTATGGTCTCATGTTATCGCGTTCACAGAAATTGTTGGGTAACAATACCCCCCCAAATTAACTCCTTATTTGCAATTAGGTACCTAATTAGCATATGCCACGCCCATAAATCTAATCATGAAGGGCCTGGCAGTCCGATCCCACCCAGCCAAGTTTAGCATCACCATACCCGTTAATGGGTCTCATGTTATCGGCGTTCACAAGATTGTGTTGACTCCGCCGACGCATACGCCGCCGACGCCATTGACTGATAGCATAATCCACCCCTTCTGCTTTTCAAGCCAGGGGGAAATAAAACAAGGAAAAAAGCTTAATACCACAATTATGTGTTTTAACTGGAGAACACACATCAAAATTGAGATAAAGGGAGGGAGTGAAATAGAAACGAAACTCCTTTGTGTAAAAAAAAACGATTTTAGATACAAGTTGAAACATTACAGATTTGCTCAGAAAAAAAAAATGGTTAAAAATTTTAAAAGGGTAAGGTTGGAACGTGAATGTGAGGAGATGACAGGGATGTATACTACGTTTCTCAACCTCCATGCAGTGACGTCCCCGCGGAATTTTTCATTCAAGATGGTGGGCACACTAAGAAACCAGAAAAAAAGAGCACACTGGCAAAAAGCGGGCGACGTTGTATCTACGCGCATAACGCGCAAACTCTTGACGCGTGCGTAAAAGGTGCGTTAACGTAAAAATATGTAATTAACTGCCCGAGATGGAGAAAATGGACTATAAATAATGTGGAACAAGGTAAGGTTGGCATGCTTACAACATGCAACATGTATGCACGTAACAACCGATTTGTAATAATGGAAAAAAAAAATCTATGCTGGCATCATTTAGTGATACGTACAATCGGCATATAAATGGATAAGCAATATAAACAAACGTACACATGGTGTATTCAAAAGAAAAGGGGAAAAATACAAAAAGAATTTAACGTCAGTTCAGCAAAAGGTAAGCAAGTTCAACTTTGTTCAAGGAGCAGAAGTTAGAAGTTGTTGTGCGACTTGGAGGATTTCACTTCCCTAAAGAGCTACCTGGTTGCATTGGGGGTACATCATGGAAGGCAGTGGTTTGGCAGAAGCCATGGGACTCATCTATGGCCAAAAATACAGTCAAGTAATATCCTCAAAGGTGGCAGCATACTCAAAATTCCACTAAGAAGCACACTTTTTGACAGATTCCGCTCTAGTTTTTCACATTGATGAGTGAAATGATGGCAAAAGTCTTGATGAGATACTCAACTCAACGATTACAGGAAACATCAAGAACAGCCAAGCTGTGGGTTCTCTCCCAATGCACTACTAAGAAGAAACCAGACTTTCATATTGGCGAGACTGCATGGATTGGCAACGGCCATTTGAATGCAGTATCTAAGATGGATTGATATATTTGCCACTGCGTGGCCAATGGACAGTATGCGAAGTTTGGTCCGCATGTCTTACAAGAATGCTCGCACTACCAGAACAATATCCTAAGGTAACCTTACAAAACAGATAAATATTTCCTACAGTATCAACCTCTGGATTGATGAAGTAAGTTCCTTATTTTTATACATTTTGCGTTTGTCAGTCTGTCCTGTTATTGAAGGTGAACACCCGTCTAACATTGACATAATATGTAAATTGAATACATGGTAGTGTGCGTAGATTGATCTCATGAGTTTTTGTTTTTCCTAAAGGGCCAATATCATTCTGCAAGTTCCTATTTGAAATTTTATTTAAAAGATCTTCGTTGCTTCTCTTTCTTTCTTTCAGTATATGAAGCATTTAAGGAGGGGACTTCACACAACCCGTTACAGCACAGAGCAATTTTCGGGACCATTTTTTCTGATCAGACGATCGAAGAAACCCTCATGAGGAAAGCAAAATCAAGTGGAGGCTTACAAAGGAAGGAATATTCAAAACACATTATGTTTTAATAAATCTAACGGAAGCCTGATTTCCTTTCCAATGTTGACTGAAACATAATTATGCATTTTCCTTCTGAAAGTGAAATGCCCCAAAATACCATGTTATCCAACCCCTAAAAAATAGAATGGACCTCGACCAGTGACCCAGGGGTCACACCACACTTTCGACCATGGCCCTCTTGGGTGGCCCCCATGTCCTTTTTGGGCCCATATCCCCCACTGAACAGAGCGAAACACACATCCCATATCATGCGTGGGGCGGGCCCTGAGCGGGAAGTAACAATTGGAAAGGAAATCATGCTTCAGTGAGATGATTTAGGAACATAATGTTGTTTTTTTGAATAAATCATTACACTGAACTGATTTCCTTTACAACACCCAAATGTTGACTGTAACATATGCATTAACCACCCTTGAATGAATATTTTCAATCAACACCAGACTAGCACACTCATCTGAGGTGGAGCATGAATCTCAGAGAGAGAGCCGATAGGATGCAGTCAAGGCTGAATCAAAAACACCAGAGCACAGAAACACATGGAATCATAGATTCCTAAAAGTCCGGAATCCCATAACCACCTAACATGGAGTACACAGGGGTGAGTAACAGGACCTCAGAACTTTATAATGTGTTTAAAATGACCTAGTCAAGCCAAGTTTTTTTTTTTTGAGGAGAAGCCAGAGCCGAGAATCCCGCAGTGAAAACAACCAAGCCTAAGGAATAGGCGAAAGTAAAGAACTCGGTGAGGAGACTGGAATGCGACGTAGCCCCCTAGAAAAAGGCAGAAGCAGTCCCTCGGCAAAGGCCTATCCAAAAACCAAGGGCGGGCCTCCCGATAGGGGGACCGACCAGACACACGATGAACCCAACAGGGGAAGACCCTGGGGAGATAAGGTTTGAGAGACTGAATGGAAGGCAGATATAAGTCCAACCCTGACCTGGAAGAAGAAGCTACAATAGGAGAAGAATTCCCCGACTAATAATAGCCGGGGAAAGGGTACCCTGACAGGAGTAATAAAGGCGAGGACTAGAGCGACGCCACACCCAAAGGAAAATTGGGGGCTACGCCAAGACAACTCGCCGGCAAAAAACTCAGATCCCTCCCAAGTGGGAGCTAGCTTTCGGGTCAGGAACAGACGCCTTACATGAGTCAATTGAACGAGCCACCAGTCCCGAAGGACGAACCAAACACCTTAACTGTGGGAGGGCTTAGCTAGACACCGAAGATCCCAACAAGTGATCGTTCGGAGACCGCTACAAGCCTCAAAATAAGCGAAAAAAAATCCCCACCTCAGGCGGTCGGCAGCCAGGAGAGGGGACGATTCAGAGTCAGGGCCTCGACTCGGAACTAGACAGAACCACCGAGGAAGAACGAGGCCGACCTCCCCAAAACCGGAGTCCGCGGCACCAGTCACCGTGGGCAACCGAGAGCATCAAATGCAGATTCATAATAGACTAGCACTCCCTCCCTCAGATCGGGCCAGGCCAAACCTGGCCCAAAAAGTAGACAAGTGGTAAACCACCGAGAAGTCTACCAGAGGGGAGCACCCAGAGGGCTACTCTGCAGAAACCGAGTCGAGCCCCGAGATTCGACCCGATCGAGATCTCACTAACTGCTCGGGGAAACCCGAGCAGAAGCCAACCCAGGGTGACTGTCCCAGAGAGCAAGGTACAAAGTCTTAGAAGGCCATAATTAACCTAACAAGCGGAACTGTCTGGACGAAACCGACAAAACGGTATCGAGGAGGCAAACAGAAGCCACTTAGCCAAACAACCGGTCGACGGGCCAAAGGATGCACCAAGGAGGCCCGGGGACAGCACACGGCTTTCGACCCAAAATCTTCCCGAGTAGAAGAGAGTGAAGGAGCCACCGAGAGGTGCTACCCCAACGGGGCGATACCGAATAATGATCACCAACGGCTCGAGAAAAAGGGGAGTAATCACTCGACAACCAACTCGAGACGCCCAGAACATGGAAGATTGACTCACAAGGGGGGTTTTACCGCCCCAGAGACATTCCCGGAGCCCATTATATCGAGTGATCCTCCCAACCGACTAAAAAGAATTCAAGTCACAGACTCCAAAGAGGGGATAAAAATCCCAGTCCGGAAAGTGGGACAGTACCATCATTCAAGACATCCAGGTCGTAACTACCGGAGCCAAGAGCAACCGGACGTCCCCCCGGACCCCGAGGGTACTAACGGGGAAAAAGATTGGGTCAGGTCCCCCACATGCCCTAAGGTCTGCCCACGGCGGAAGACAAGACAAGCCAACTGCCAGGAAAACCGAGAAAGCCGCCAGTGAGGGCGAGTTCGGAGAACCCCCAAACCAGGTAGTAACCCCCCGTGGCGGGGAATCCCTCTAGGCAGCACAGTTGAGACAGAAGGCGTGGCAAAAGAACCCGCAAGTGAAGAATCGAAACAACGGAAGCCTGAAAACCTCTGGAGAGGAGGGGAAACCCCCCCTAAGACAGACCGCGACAATCGTGAGCATCACCCCCGGTCCTTAAGCCCTGGAACCGCGCTAGGTCCCGACGAGCCCCACCGCTAGGGTGACCCGGACGAGCCCCACGCTATGAGGCCGTAACAAGGCCCGACGCTAAGCCCGTAAGACGAGCCCCAGAGGGTCATCGTCGAGCCGACCCAAAACCCGGTCCAGGTTCGCCCCCGAGGGAGACGCGTACCAGGGTAGTCAGCTGTGAGCCAAAGGAATGTGCGAGAACTGTCAAGCCAGCCCCTAACTCCCGAACAAACGGGAGAAGGGATCCACGGTCAAGACACGGACCCAACAGTAGGCGGAGTCCAGGCGTAGTCGAAAGACCTCAAGGCTAGGAGTAGGCCTTGGACGCGGGTAAGGTTTATGGCAGCAGAGCCAAACCAAACAGCGCACAGGACAACAGAGCCCAGCGAGGGGCGAGAGGGCACCAATGAGATCGGCGCTGGGTGGTAAGCCAAGCCCCAATGAGGTAACCCGAGCATCAGCGTCAACTGAATAACGAGGCAAGCAAATCCCGATAAAACCGTCAAGAGCAGTCTAGGCCCCGGAGGGCACCACCGGCATGTAGGGGGCCGCGGTCTCGCGCCCGCACAGAAGTGAGGACCGAGGGGCACGGGAGTACAGCCAAGGGGCGATGATCAGGTACCCCATACGGAGTGTAAGGCCAAGGGAGAAGTACATAGTGCCCCTACCCCAGGCCTGAGCCAGCCCAGTGAAGCCCCGGGAGGGGCCACGGAAGACCCGTCATAGGCATAGGCCTCATAAACCCCGTAAGGGGGCCACGGTATACACCAAGCAGCCGTGCATTAGCCCTAGGCCAGGCCCGACAGTAAGGGCCCAGCCAATCTGTCGAGGAAGAACCGGGGCCAGCTTAACCCACCCGAATGGAGATGAAGGGTCTAATTCGAGAAGCAAAGCCACCGATGAGAGCCCCCAGGCCGAGGCCAAGCGAGTTCAACAGACCGCCAGGCTATACAACGACCCTCCCGAGGAAGCAGAGGCTAAAGACCCCACAGACCCAGGATCAAGCCTAGGCTAGAAACATGGTCTAGACCCCAATGGGGAACAGAGACTAACGGCAGACGGCAACTGTCACTAGGCCGGACGCGGAAGCGGCGCTAGGCCACGCTGATCCCCAAGAGAGTAGCAGCGAAGCTGCATCATAGCTAGAGTCCACGCTCCTCCCGAGGGAGAACAGCGGAGCCAGGCCTAGGTATCCAGTAACCTATCAGCCAGAGCCTAAGAGCAGGCACAGCTACGAGCCTAAATGGCCCGCGCCTAACTGGCAGAGACCAGACTTCCGGGGGTCAATTCCCCGATGGTGCACCCGGAGCGGGCCCGCCTAGCACCACCTAATGAGCTAGTCTACCGGGACCGTCAACATTCCGACAGCCTACCGAGCCAACGAAGGCAGAGCGACGGAGCGCCAGCGACCCGAGCTGAAAAGCCCATGGAGGCCGGGATCCGAGTGCATAAAGGCTAAGGTCTGCATCTCGACGAAGCTGCAAGCTATGGCACGGCAGGATGCGCCCCAGGCCGAGGCGGCCAGGCCAGCCAACGGCAGGGCAGGAGCACCCCAGTAGGGGACCCTGCATGCAGAATCTAGAGCAACGTCAGAGATTGGACGCGGTAACCCAGGGACTACACAGGCTGAGACGGGCTTTTCCACGCCATGAGAAAGCTGGCAAGGTCGACAGCCAGCCCAGGAGTGAAGCCACTGAAGCTAGGCCGCCCCGTAGGAGCGCCCCGCCAAAGATCAGACTTGAGTAGACCCAAGAGAACCACCGAGACCTAAAGCATCCCTGAAAGGGATTCCCCGAGAGCCAAGGCAGCGCGACATCCCCACAAGGGAACATGTCTCGGCGCCGAGAATTGAAATTCAACACCATGGGAGGTGGCAAACACACCCGAGCAACCAGCCCGGCCCCCGTAATAGGAGACGCAATTGCTGTGGTTAAGTTTAAGCCAGTCATCCCGCCAACAACGCGGATAAACGGCCACCCCAGAAATCAACGCCGATGACCGCGGATAACGGCCACCATGCCGCTACCCCTACGGGGAGGAGACGCGGCATAACGGATTGGAAATTTGTCATCCCAAGCAACCCAAGACCATCACCTCGAGAGGTGAGACCTCATAAAGGGAGTAGTACTCCACGCCCAAAGGCGGGGAGAACAACCCCTAAATCCCGGAGTCACGAGCTATACACCCCGCAGAGAGAGACTTATAGCGACAGAGGCTAAGCACGGACACCAGCGCCCTGAAGGGCATGCTGCCAGCCTGCACCGAGTCCCTCGTGGAGGTAAGCCCCAAGGCTACCCCAACGAGGGCGCCGAGAACTGGAAACACCCACCGGGTGCACCCTAACGGCGTGAAGCCTAGCGGAACAAGCGCTGGCCGAACCGCAACCAGTAACCGCACACGGACCCCGCGTGAAGCGGGCCAACCTGGCGAAGCGCCTCGCGCGCCCCACCATAGTCCGTAAGCCTGGTAGAGCATGCAGCCCGCGCCAGATTAACCCCGCGGGGCTTGCAAGGCTAGCCCGGCGGGGTATGCCGAAGCAGCTTACCGTAAGCGGGAACATAGCGCTGGACGACGCACCAGATAACCGCCCGACGAACCACGAACCGGGGTGCCGTCGTGTGGGGGGATGAGCGGGGGTAACCAGCGAAGCGCTGCCGCCCCACCTAGCCCTTGAAGGCCCGGTGAAGCCCGCTCCCAACCACGAATTCACCCCGGGGGGCGGGGCTAGCATGCTAGCCATGCGGGGGGTGTGCCGTAACGAGGGCTGAAGGGTCGCGGCAGCGGGAACGAGCGGGGGGGCCGGACGAGGGTCGCCCGGGGGGGGGCCCCAGGGGTGGGGGTGGGGGGGTGGGGGGGGGGGGGTGGGGGGTGGGGGGGGGGGGGGGGGGGGGGGGTGTGGGGGTGGAGGTGGGTAACCGTGTGGGGCGGGCGCACAGTACCGCAGGGGGGGGGGGGATGGGGAGGGCCGCGTGGGTTATTGGCGGGGGGGGGGGAGTGGAGGGGGGAGGTATGGGGGGGAGGCCAACGAACTAGCGAGGGGTGCGCGCGGGCGCGGGGGGGGGCCTCTGCTACCCTTGAAATGGGTGGCTGTGGAAGTCATGGGGATCATCCGACGGGAGGAAGCCGCGAGTTAGGGTACTCGGGCGTGACTAGCGAAGCATCTGGTAGGGTCCATTGTGGCGGGAGGGGGGGAGGCATGGGTGGATAGGGAGACAGGAAGTTGTCAACGGGGGACACCGGCTCAGGGGGAAGGGGCGCCCCATAGGCTGGGGCCGCCGAGGAAACCCCTCAGGGCTGACGATCAGCCCCGAGATGGGGAACCACGTCAGCGCGGGTCGCCGAGTCCAGGACGTCCGGTACTACCGACGAGCGGGCCGGTTGTCGATACGTGTCTATTTATGGACCCAAGAGGGGAGATGCACGAAATTGGGCTGGTGTAAAGGGTCTGTTGGTTCGGACCTAATAGCCAACTCACCACACCGGAGGGTATGAGGAAAAAGGTGGAAACGTGAGGGAAAAAAAAAGGACCGGGACTACCGGTACTTGACTGCAGGCCGAGCCGGCCGAAAACCATCTACCCTATTTAAAGAGGGTGGCAGAATTCACGTGGCAGGCCATGCTAATACCAACGGCTGTCTCTGGAAGCGGGGCGGAGAAATAGGAAAGGGAGACAACGATCTGACAAAAAAAGCAAGAATCATATAGCAAAGATCGAGCAAACCAGGAAAGGGTGGGGAAGAAAACGCACAACAAAAAACCCTAAAACCACATCAAAAGGAAGGGCGTGGAAGTATAACCCGGGGCAGGGGGGGGTGAATCAGGGATCCCCCCGAGGGAGGCAGGCCGAAAAGCGGGCGGGACAACAACAAGGGGGGGCAGTACATCTGGGGGGAGAAGGAGAAGTTTGGCTAGGAGAAAGAAAACAACAAGGATAAAGAGGGGGGGAGGGGGGGGTGTGTGGGGTGTGGGGGGGGTGAGCCGGGGGGAAATCAGGTGGAGGTGGGAGGGAACAGGGATCACGCAGCGGTGTCGGTTGGTGGCCAGAAGTCCGGCCTGAATGTACTGGTATGTGTGAAAAGCAATTGTTTGTGTCGGCCGGGGGAAACACAGAACTGGTTAAAAGGGTTGGGGGCGGGGGCGTGTGTGCGTGTTTGAGTGGACCAGAAAAACACAGGGAAAAACGAGAGGAAAAAACAAAAAGTTGATGGGGTGAGGGTCCTGCACACTGGAGAACCCCTGGCTAGACCAGGTCGATCTCGAGCGCGGGCCGGTAAGCAGTGGGTTAAATGGACACCACAACAAACAAAACGGAGGCGGAACTCCCGAAGAGGGGGCCAAGGTACTTGTTACGGCAGTCAGTGGAGCGCCAAACAAGATGGTGTGATTGTGTGCGGGTGGCTAGGGCAAGCAAGGGGGGTCGCGCCAATCATTACCTAAGCCGTGTCAGTGTGGGCTTGTAGGGCCGTGGTCGGGTCGGGGGAACACCTTCAGGTGCTCCCCAAGCAGCGGGGCCGCCTTGAAGAACCTCGGGTTGGGGGGGGGGGATGGTCTGGGTAATGGGGGTCTAAGAAGGGTGGAAGGGGAGGGGGTGGGGAGCGCGCGAGAAGAATACCACCGGGACCACCCCCCGGGGCCCGCCCCGTCCCCATAACAGGGGTGACCCCGGACCCCCGCCCTTTTTCCTAAGCGAAACATACACAGGGAAACCGTGTTCAATGGCGAACCATTTAAAACTGAGAGGCCACCGAAAGGAACGAGCACCAAAAACGGGGCAACAGCGGAAGCAAGACCCGTAATGAACGCACGGAGAAAGAGGGTCGCGGGGCGGCGCGCGGTGAAGCGAGCCGATGGGCGCAGCGTGGTCGGAACGAAAACAAACAAAGAAAAACAAAGGCGCTGCCGCGGTAAAAACCCGGCCCGCCAACGCTGAGACAAAGATACCGAGCGCGGTAACAAAGTCATCCCCGGTAGAAGAATTTTCCAAAGTCGTTTCACAAATATTTTATTAGACTACAACACGCATAAGAAGAAAATAATAGACCACACTCACCCAATAGAACTGTTTTTATGATAGTATGACAACTCCAATCAACATAAAGCGGCTCACAAGAACAAGGCATCCAAGCACGCAACACGTGCGGCAATTGCGGCCTTTGTTTACCTTATTTTCTTAATATACCTCTACACAAACCGATACACATGCCGCAACCGGCGGCAAAAAGGATACATACTAAAAGCTCTCCGACGGTGTAAAAAGTTTCGCCGTTTATTTCCGTCCAAATGAGCGTTATAAATCCAGTATATATCCAGTAATATAACCGATAGTATTGGTATGTAAGTAGGAGTATTCCGTATTGAGACGACGCAGTCCAGTATCAAATATTGGTCAATATTGCTGCTAATCACAGAGCTGCGATGTACAAACCCGCGTTCCTTAATTTTGTATTGGCGGCCAAAACGGAATAAAGGAGGAAGAGTGGATGGTCCTGAACAGGTGTGTTACCTGGTTTTGGTCACTGGTCGAGAGACCATTCTTTTCCCTTTTTTAGTAATGGGATCTCGCATAACCATGCAAGCGTATGCAGGTGAATGAGGACAAGGGTTAGGGAATAGAAGGAGGTAAAATAAACAAATTAAGATAACGAAAGGAGAGTGGAAGAAAGAATGCAGGCTAAATAGATTTAAAGGAGGAAGGAGTGTACCAATAGTTTACAATTGGCAAGAAAGAGGGTAGGGGAAGGAGAATCCATCAGCCACTTTTTACGTATTGGGGCATTTCACTTCTCCATAAGGAAAAATGCATATGTTTCATCAACATTGGTGTAAGAGAAATCAGTTTCAGTGTTAATGATTTGCGTACATGAGAACCTGTGAAGTGTGGACTGGCATTTTTTCACTTGCAAAAGCTTCTGCTATCTGATGGGGACAGGATTGGTGGGAACGTATTAAAGAGAACACACAAAGACCATGGGGCAAAACCATGGAACATACAGTCACAAAATGTTGAACTTGATTTCTGAATGGTTCTCGACCCACATTCCTTTGCAGAAGTATGATATATAGTTGACAGATATGCTCTGACACTTTGAAAATTTTGATTTTTTAAAACTAATGAGTGATTTAAAAATTCAAGCTGGTGCAATGCAAATAGCACATATTAACATATCCCCTTTGTATTTCAGGTAGACGATCCTATGACCATTGCTTCGCTGTCTAGTGGAACTATGGACCAGGCAACAAGTCAGCATTCCACTGGAAGATGCAGCGAGGATAGGCCAGGAAATGCAGAAGGAAAACATTATGATTGATCACCCTTTAAAAAGCATGAAGACATCCAACAAATGCAAAAACTTGACGCCTACAGAAGAAGTAATTAAAATAGGGAGATAAGTTACATTGAGAAGACCTCATCTCTTCAACATATGATCATCATGGCGGAGAGAGAAGGGTTGAAAATATCTTCAGTTTTGAGCTAACCCCTGTTCCAACAGCGCTCTTCACTATGGACGGCATGATGAGGGAACCCAAAAAGCATGATTTGGTAGAAAGATCAGAATCATCAGCTAAAGTTGAAATAAATGGAACAAAATGCTTCGTTGATGTGAGATGACTCCTTCATCAAGTTAAGTGGACCTCCGGTGCTACCATTATGGCCATTGTGGATTCATATTCAAATACCATTAAAGCCAAATTCCCAGAATCCTACAGTGAATTTTTTTGATCGGTTATGGATGGCGAGCCCATACAAAAGATCATGAACATAAGCGGCGATGGGCGTACAAGAAAGTTTCTCTAGATTTGAGAGTACCGCCAGAATTACCTGTTGCATGTGACCGAGAAGTCGGCTTTCTGGCCACTGAGAAGAATAAAGGAGCCCTCATCTCATCCTATCTGAAGTGATGGCTGAAACAGTATTGGTGTGACATCAAGCAAAAGATGATGGTGACACAGTCATTGTAAAGACCCGCAATAGAGTGTCAAATCTGTGGACACACCAGTTTGTATTGTAGCCAGGATACGGTATTAAAGTTTTTACTCTCTATCATCGTCTCAAGCCCATGTTGGTATCTACATGCATCGACATTGATGAATGAGGGTCGCGGGGCGGCGCGCGGTGGAAGCTACCAGATTGGCGCGCGTGTCGGAACTAAAACAAACAAGAAAACAGGCGAGCCCGCGGTAAAACCCGGCCCCCAACGCGGAAACAAAGATACCGACGCGGTAACAAAGTCAACAACACGGTAAGATTTTCCAAAGTCAGTTTTAAAATACAAAATAACATGTTAAAAAAAAAAAAAACAAGCATAAGAATAAAATAATAGAATACACACTCACCCAATAGAACTGTTTATTGATAGTAGTGAACAAACTACAAGAAACAGAAACAGGCCTCACAAGAAGCAGCTCCAATCACCAACACGTACGGCAAATCGGTGCCTTGTTTACCTTATTTACCGCTACACAGATCACATGACGGGCACCGGCTGCAAAAAAGGATACATAATAAAAGCTCTCCGACGGTGTAAAACTCTCCGTTTATTCCGTCCAAAAAGAGCGTAATAAATCCCGATAGAAATCCATAATATATCCAGATATAGTAGTGGTATAAGTTAGTAGGATATTCCGTATTGACACGACAACAGTCCAGTATCAACTATCTCAGATAATTTGGCTGCTAGCAAACAGAGCTGCGATTTAAACGCGTCCGTTTTGTATGGCGGCCCAAACGGATGAGGAATAAGGATGGTCGACAGGGTGTGGCCTGGGGTCCACTGGGGTCGAGTCCATTCTCTTTTTAGGGGTGCTAAATGGGTATTTGGCATTTCAATTCTCAGAGAAATGCTATATGTTTACATCAACATTGGTGTAAAGGAATCAGTTCAGTGTAATGATTTGCGTAATGAGAACTCTGTGAAAGTGTGGACTGGGCATTTTTTTCAACATTGCAAGCTCTTTCAGATCTGAATGAGGACATGATTGGTGGAAACGGATTAAGAGAACACACAAAGACCATGGGGCAAACTCATGGAGACAGACCGTCAATTTGATGAAATTGATTTCTGAATGGTTCTCGACCCACGTCCTTTTGCAAAGTATGTATATGGCTACGTATGCTCTGACACTTTGAAAATTTTGATTTTTAAACTATGACAGTGATTTTAACATTCAAGCTTTCAATGCAATGCACATAATTAACAGTATCCTTTGTATTTCAGGTAGACGATCCTATGACCATTGCTTCGCTGTCTAGTGGAACTACTGACCAGCAACAAGTCAGCATCACTGTGAGAGCAGCGAGGATAGCCAGGAAATGCAGAAGGAACATGATGAGATTCACCCGTTCAAGCATGAAGACACCAACAAATGCAAAACCCTTGACTCTCTACATAAGAGGTTAAAACGGGAGCTAAGAAAGTGTAACTTTGAAGAAGAACATCATCTCTTTCAACAGCTTGATCATCTGCTGAGAGAGAAGGGGTGAAAATATCTTCAGTTTTGAGCTAACCCCTGTTCCAACAGCGCTCTTCATCACTATGGCCCACCTATGAATGAAAACCCAAAACATAATTTGGTAGAAAGATCAAGGAATCATCAGCTAAAGTTGAAATAAATGGAAACAAAATGCATGTCGTTGATGGAGGATGGCTACTTCATCAAGTTAAGTGGACCTCCGGTGCTACCATTATGGCCATTGTGGATTCATATATCAAATACATTAAAGCCAAATTCCAGAATCCTACAGTAGTGTTTGACGGGTATGATGGCGAGCCAACAACAAAAGATCATGAACATAAGCGGCGAATGGCGGGAAAGAAAGTTTCTCTAGATTTGAGAGTAACGCCAGAATTAACTGTTTCATGTGACAGAGAAGTCTTTCTGGCCAATGAGAAGAATAAAGGAGCACTCATCTCGATCCTATCTGAAGTGATGGCTAGAAACAGTATTGGTGTGCATCAAGCAAAGATGATGGTGACACAGTCATTGTAAAGACCGCAATAGAGATGGTCAAATCTGTGGACACACCAGTTGTTGTTGTAGCCCAGGATACGGATATATTAGTTTTACTCTGCATCATCGTCCAAGCAACTGTTGTAATCTCTACATGCAATCAGACATTGATGGAATATATGACATTTCAACTATTGAGATTGGCAACAGAGAAGAATTTCTCTTCAAGTATGGGTGGTCTGGAAATGACACAGTCTCAAGCATATACGGACACACCAAATGTTCCCTGTACAAATGCACATTCCCTCAGAATGTCATCAATGTATTCACAAGTCTAAAATCAACTGAATCAGATATTCAGAAAGCTGGCATAGAAGCAATGCAAATCACCTACGGCTGTGAAAACACCAACCTTCAAAAGTCAAGGTACTGAAACTTCCAGAAACAAGCAGCAACTGGCAAAATTGATCCAGATAGGTTACCACCAACAGAAAATTCAATAGCCCGCAGTTCCCTCCGTGTACATCTGCAAATTGCCACTTGTAAGTATCTTGACTCTTCTATACTTAATCCAATTGGAAGGGGGTGGGAATTGGATTTTGAAAAGAAACTTCGACCAAGTGATCACTGGTAACATTGCCCCAGACAATTTCCTCAAAGGCATCTGCTGCAACTGTAAAGATGGAGAGAGACAATGCCAAACAATGAAGTGCAGCTGCATGAAAGCAGGCATGTTGTGTGTATCTGCATGTGGCTCATGCTCCGGACACTGCACCAATGGCTCTTTGGCTAACGAGACAGAGGAATTTAGCGATGACGAAGCTGCAGCCGAAAATTTTCTGATGTATTTTAAAAGCTGTATGTGAGATATGATTAGAAAAAATGCATTTTAAGATTTTGTAATTGAAAACACTGATTTATAATGCATCAATCATTCACGGATTTCATGGCACAAATATCCTAATATGGAAACAGTGCCTGGCTGTATAGGTGAGAGGCGAGTGCTATGACCATTAAACCAGCACGACATTCTGATATTTTTACCTAGTACTTACAATGTACCATTAAGTCATTGCATGTTGTGCATATATCAGGACTATTCTACAGTACATTTGGAATGATATAATGTGCCTATATTAGATAACATACTAATGATACTATAGTAAAATGGATTTTTAATGGTGAATTGCTTTCACTTAGACCTGAGATTTTACAGAAGTATCAAATGACAAAATAAATGTCACATCCAGTGTTTAAAATTAAATTTCCTTTCAGTTTGAGACCAAACACGATATACTTTAATTAATATTTGAGGTCAATGACCTTTGACCCCCCGAAAATTAACTTCCCCACCCCCCACTCAAGCTCACTTTTTTTTGGTAAATGTTGACACCCATACCTACCAGATCAAGTGAAATCAGCTTCTTTAAATTTTTTTCCCAGATTGGCTTGAAAGTGCTTAGTTTAGGGTTACTACCACAAGTCTCATTGACCCATGAATAATAACAATAATAATAACCAGCATTTATAAAGCGCTTAAAGCAAAAGGCACCTAAGCGCTGTACAATATTAAAAAACCTAAACAGCAAACCTACAATACAAGCATAAGAGCAACCAAAATGATTAAAAAACTACGCTACAATAAAACAACAAGATAATATATTCATGTACAGAGTTCAGAAAGATTTAAAACAACAGGCTAAAAATCCAGGAGCATTTACAGACCGGAGGAAAGTACAATTGCAGCATTGAACACGAAGCAAGTAAGTAATTACAAGTTATAAGCCAATTTGAATAAATGAGTCTTAAGTTGTGATTTGAAACCATTAATGGTTTGTGAAGTGCGAATCTTAAGTGGGAGTGCATTCCATAATCTTGGTGCAGCGAGAGCAAAACTTCTATCGTACGTGACGGTCCTGGCGGCTGATTCCCGGAGAAGATACTGAGTTGAAGAACGAAGGTTTTTTGGCGGCTGGTACAAAGATATGAGTTCAGAAATATAAGCAGGTGATTGTCCGTTCAACGCTTTGAAGGTAAGAACCATCAGTTTGTAGGTGATCCTGTAGCGAACGGGCAACCAATGCACTCCATCAAAACAGGTGTAATATGATCGCGCTTCTTGGTCAGACTCACAAGTCTGTCAGCTGCATTCTGGATTCTCTGAAGTTTGTTCAGTTCTTTGTCAGGGAGACCATATAAAATGCTGTTGCAATTATCAAGTCTGGAAGATATGAAGGCATGAACAAGCTTCTCGGTACTCTGCGCATCGAGATAGCGACGTAACTTGCCGATCTTATGAATAGCGTAAGATGCACTTCTACATAAACTGTTAATATGGACTTGTCATTGTAAGATGACTGTCCAGTATAACGCCTAGGTCGCGAATGGTCTTGGATGGGATAATGACAGAATCACCGAAGTTAACGTGAACGTCAGAAATGGATTTTGAAAACCTAGAAGACACGTGGAGCAATTCCGTCTTGGCATCATTTAACATGAGCTTGTTGGCGGCCATCCATTTGCGTATGCCCTTGATATAGTTCTCAATCTTCGCAATGACACTGTCACGGTTTTTTTTTTTTTCGGATGGTTTAATAAAACGTATATTTGAGGGTAGTCTGCAGTAAATGACGTTGGAACGTCCGTGCGGTTAATGAGATCTCGATTGAGCAGAGTAAACTATGAAGAGTGCAGGCCCAACAACTGAACCTTGGGGCACACTCCATTCAAGAGTGGTGGGGTCAGATGGTCACCGTAAATAATGATGGACTGTTTTCTATCCTTCAGGTAACTAGAAAACCACTGATGAGCTTACCAATAACACCGTATCTAGCACTAAGTCTATCAAGCAGAATTTGATGGTCCACTGTTTCAAATGTCGCTGAGAGATCTAATAAACTGCTTATAATGAACTGCTTATTATCAGAGAGCTAAGCACTTAAGAATGTTAAGGTGGAAATCTAGCAGCGAGAGTCCAAGCCCTGATCACTAATAGCCTTGTCCCCAGGACCTCAGATTTTCACAAAATCATCAAACTTAGGCACTAAAAAAACAAAGTTGTTGGCGTAACCCGACCGACCCTAAAAAAAACTTGCCGACTCAAAAGTTTTTATGCAAATTAGCACAAAAAAAAAAAAAAATATTCTGCCGACCGCCCATTATTTTCATCCACAATTTAAAAAATATTTTTTTACCAACACAAAGATGAAAAAATAAAACAAAGCAACTACAACAAGTAAAATAAAAGATCTTTGCTATGTCATTGAAAAAAGCTTTAAAACAATAGTAGCATTCGTGTATTCATTTTAGAGTAAAACATTGAGAACTAATAATTTTTTTTTTTTTAAATCCGATCGACTGACCGACCTGTATTTTCATTATGTTAGCCACAAACCCAAACATGTCTTTTATGCCTTATATTATTAACATGGAGGCCATCCACTTAAATTGCAAATCTCAAACAAGTTTCTATGGAAGATGCTTTTCTTTCGCAGCTAAAAACACTCACTTGTAAACCCGTAACATCCTCAGGCGTAACATCCAGGCTCTCTGACAACGAAGCCAACCCACTGTAGTTAGGCAACATCGCCAATAGGTCTGCGATCTGTCGTACCACAATGCCATGTGCCCTCGCTAGGCGACTTGCAGTGGTGGAGTGAGCATGCTCATTAGTGCTGCTACTGGTGTTGCTAGGCGGCGGCATATTGCTGGCCGATGAAGTGATAGTTGTGCGCCTTAGATTGGACGGGTCAATGTAGATAAGACCGCCTGATGAAGATAAGACAATGCATGGAAATGGCTTATAAGTGACAATATGATTTAAAACTAAAGCCAGAATAAATTTTGAGGTTCTGGATTTAGATATGTGCCGCTGAAAATCTCTTAAAGGGGCTTGTTCTGATTTATGTCTATTGTATTCTCTACTTGATATGAGAGCATGGCATTTGCACATACGCCCCATCAAGTACCGTGGGAAACAAACTTGCGGTTTTGATGGTAGAAGTAATAATGCCTATCGCAAAGCCCTATTCAATACCGTGCTAATATTGATGGTTAACCACTAATTCGTCAGTTTTTTGTTTATACCTTGGGAATGAAATGGATTTGATGGCTCAAATTTCAGGACAATAATGAGAAAAATACGGCCTTTCATCTGATATCAAAATCGATACTACTTCCGGGCAAATTGGGGGGTCCCAAAGACGATCGGAACACGCACCTTTAAAGGGGCTTGTTCCGATTTATGTGTATTGTGTTCTCTACTTGATATGAGAGCCTGGTACTTGCACATATTCCCCATCAAGTACAGTGGGAAACAAACTTGCAGTTTTGATGGTAGACGCAATAATGCATGTTGCAAAGCCCTATTCAATATTGTGCTAATGTTAATGTTGATGGTTAACCACTAAAACGGTGTTTTTTTGTTTATATCTTGGGAATGAAATGGATTTGAGGGCTCAAATTTCAGGACAACTTTGAGAAAAATACGGCCTTTCATCTGATATCAAAATCGATACTACTTCCGGGCAAATTGGGGGGTCCCAAAGATGATCGGAACACGCACCTTTAATAGAGCATCACTCATCACTGTGTGCTGAGAGTCAAGGACCGAGTAAGGCGACCAATTGCGCATCTAACGTAATTTGACAATGCATGCTAATACATGCTGTAAATAATTATCTGTTTAGGGAGGAATTCAATACTCAACTGGCGGGCGTTTTCCGGTTCTACCCGGTTCCGCGCGGTTCAATTAACTCATTGAGTTTGCTGAATTACTTAATCGGATTAAAGGATTCAGAAGATTGAGTGGATTAAATGAACCGCCTGGAACTGGGTAGAACCGGAAAATGCCCGCTGATTGAGTATTGATTTGGTCCCTTACAGTCAAAGCTTATTTAAACAGAAAGTTCACTTCGGTAAATTCTTGTGTCCATGAGTCAAAAACACAACTTAAATAATGCATTTTTTTTTCATTTTGAATCATATTTGTTTGTACATGTACATGCCCCTCCAATACTACACATTCAAACCAATCATAGTCTGCACCACGCTGATTGACAAACCTTGACATACACGCAATGGAGTCACCTAATTCTGTCTATGACTATGAAGAAAGCTCCTATTTTCCCTCGTTTACCATGTGCAATAGTATGGCTAAAGGATTTTTGTTTTGAATGTTATGAGCGAAAATGTGCCCCATTTGGTCAACCAAAATTAATTTTACAGAGTACTCTTACGGGGATTACAAAATCACATTTTTAGCAATCACATCAAAATGTGTTGAAATATAAATGCAAACTTTTACAGAAAGGGTGGTGGAGTTTGGGGTTAAGGCCATTCCATCAAGATAAAACTTTGTATACTTAAATGGGGTCATCCTCCTTTGGACTTCAACATCACAAGAGAAGGTCAGTAAGCAGCTTGGAGGCAAGATGTAAGAGGAATGGGGGTTTCTCTGCAGACCTACAGATGACATTGCAATTCTTTCCAGTTGGTAGACCATATCTTTGAAGATTCAAATCCTGGATGGTCATTGAATTGTTCTCACTATAGTCGCCGTAACAATTGTTTGAAGAGTACGCAGTACCAGCGTGTGGAACCTGTACACGGGCGTATCGCGTGTCTATTTTAATCATTGTGTTTACGCGCAGTCTACAGCAGTGCGACCTTCACGCACACATGCAGCAGATTGTTCGAATCAGTTCAAACAATTATTACTCAGAGTATAGCTGTCATTTCTGTTTGTTTTTGTACAAGTTTAGAAACAATTGTGTAGGTCAATAGCCTAATTCTAACTTTTTGTTTCCAAGCAAATCAGATTAAGCAGCAATGATTCCTTTACAACACACAAAGGACTACAGTGGAGATTCTCCCTCTGTTAGTATACATTATCGTCTGATCGGTACCAAATGAGCCAGCCTCATAATAATGGCATTAATAAAGAAGAGGGAAACAACAACTTAAACTTGACAGGTGAATTACAGTTGAATTTCTCATACACATGTCAAAGGTGTTGTCAGCCATTCTGGTTCATGGGGCACAATCCTGCCAAGAATTTGTCTCAGTCAAAGAGGGTTGAACGGTCCAAAGAACCAGTTTTCAGGTTTTTCTTCCCAAATTTATTTGCAAAATTACCCCCTAGCCAGCTTGGTCACTGGCATATCCATACAAGCATGTAAAAGGAGACTTCTACGATCCACGGATAACAAAATCTAAATAATATCTCCCTAAAGAGTATTGATCTCACTACAAACACACAAGAGTAATACTTTGCTCTTTACACGTACTAAAGGGAGTGCGTGTGGTCCAGTGGAAAAGTGCAGGACTCGTGATCATTAGGGCGTGAGTTCGAGCCCCGCCGTAGCCAACGTGTTTGTGTCCCTGGGCAAGATACTTAATCTCAATTACCTTGCCGACCCAAGCAAAATCTGGGGAGCTGTCATGTGATGGGGGATATTACAATCTAAGTGCCAATAGGGAAGTGCGCTTGGCCAGCAGCCACCTAAATGAAGCGAAATGATTGTGACGATTTCCTAATGGCGGCGTAATAATAATAGGCAACAGCGCTTGGAGACTGTTTACAGTGATAAAGCGCTATATAAAAACTGATTATTATTATTATTACAACTTTTCAGAAAACACAGGTCCATAGAAATGGCAAAATTTATATAATTTATTCTGGCAATTTGGATTAGAAGGGTTTTTTATTTGATATTAACTGCACTATTTTTTTTAATATCTGAAGTTGAGACTAATGTTAAAATTGTTCATAAACAATAGTATAGAATGCTGTAAC